>JAQZBX010104154.1:0-10979 GCA_029593785.1 Cabassous unicinctus | reverse complement strand
GTGGGGGAGGCTTCCCGGAGGAGGGGGCAGTCCTGGTGGCAGGGTCCGGGAGCGGGGGAGGGAGCAGGGAGGGCAGGGCTGGGGGGTAATCTGAGCACCAGGGGTGGCGCGGGGGGTGCTGGCTCTGGGCCTCCACCTGCCGCTGGGCCAGCCCCTCCTGCCCTCTCGCCCCTGCAGCATGAGCGCCTTCGTCCTGCTGCTGTGTGAGGCGCCCTTTTGCTGCCAGTTCCTTGAGTTCGCAAACTCGGTGGCGGAGAAGGCGGATCGGCTGCGCTCCTGGCAGAAGGCCGTCTTCTACTGCGGGTGAGCGCAGCTGGGGCTCCCTGGCTCGGTGCCCCCAGGCCCCGCCGACGACATGGCCCAGCGGGCGAGGGGGTGGGGCAGGGGCGCTGTGGCGGCGCCAAGGGGGGCCGTGGCGCTGGAGCCAGGAGCTCAGCTTCGGGCCGCATGCACGAGCGCTGCGTGGAACCCGGAGCACCTGGTGGGCATCGGATGTCCTGCTTCTGTGCAGCGTCTGGGAAGCGGGTGGGAAGGGAGATGTCCTCTCCTGGAAGGGGAAGCAGCAAGTTGCCTCCAGAGAGGATTTTCTCTTTTTCTCCTCTTTCTAGCTGTAGTTGTTCACACCCGAGCCATCAGGTTTAGCTGCTCCGGGGCGGGTTTGGCTGGGCTGGAGCCAGGCAGGTACTGTTATCTAGGTTCCCTTCCGGACCAAAGGCTTCTGACAGCTTAGAGCACAGAAACGCTCCCAGCGGGACAGCGCTCTCTTCCCGTGTTGAAATCCTAAGGAATACGGCATCACAAAGCCCTAGACACGCCTTGTCGTTTCTGTTCCTTTAATTTTTATTTTTAAAAAAATATGTTTTAAAGCTCACAGTAATGGGCGATTCATTAAAAATACCTCGAGGGGAGTGGATGTAGCTCCAAGTGGCTCAGCGCCTGCTTCCCATATACAAGGTCCTGGGTTCACTCCCTGGTGCGGCTTAAAAAAAAAAAAATAGAAAAACTTGGAAGGTAGCAAGGAAAATGTTACCATCCCCCATTAGCGGCGAACATTTCGACGTGTGCCGTTGCCATTGTCTTCAGACGTTTTTAAACACCTGTTTCTAACATCACTATAACCAGTAACAAAACACATTTATTTTTTCACTTGACGTAGCGATTTAAATTATCACAAAGGCTTCGTAACCTCGCTCTTAATTACAGTGGTATTTATCCACCTGGTATATCGTGGTTTCCTTAGATTTCCAGACTGGCATGTACGTCAAGCTGTGCGGAGCATCTAGGTGCCGAACCTTTTTCCGGGTTTTTGATTATTTCCTTAGGGTACGTTTCCAGGTCTGGAATTATGAGGTCAAAGGTAACGATCAGTTAAAAAATGTCAGTACCTGTGATGAAGTTGCTTTCCCAAGAGGTGGTCGATTCCTCTCCGCCCCACCTGTGTGTACCCTTTTCACGTTCGTGTTAGTCATCTCAGAGGTTAAATATTTTTCCATGTTTTTTTTACTAATTTTCTTTTTTTTGAAAATTGGTTTATTTTTTAACTACTGGAATCTTGATGTCTTACCTAGCAAGTTATATGCGTTTTCTCTATTAAAGATTTCATAAATCTGTTATATTTCCAGCAAATATTTTTTCCAGCCTGTTTGCCTTTTGTTTTGACAGATTTCCTTCCTGTAGTTTGTCTTTTCCATTATTTCCATTTTTTTAAATTAAAAATTTTATAACTGCAGTAAAACCTCATGATCACCTTTCCCAATATAATGGAAATAACTCAGGTGCAGTACACCTGAACGCACCTGGCCGCTGAGTCCTGTCTGCACCGCACCTGCTCCTGCCTCGCCAAGGAGCTGCAGGCTAAAGTTCTCCTTCTGTGTACCGTGTGCATGTGTGTGGCAAGATGTCCAGGAATTGCTGTCACTGGCTGGACTTTCCAGCCAGCCACAGGATCTAGAACCATCCGTTGCTAAGGCAGAATGGACAGCAGCTTGTGATCAGGAGACCCTGGGCGTCGGGCGGTTGACCCTTTGGGACCTCACTTGTTCAGGTCTGGCTGGTTTTCCTGGACTAATAAGAGCTGACGTTGACGCAGTGCTCGTGGCCTCCTGGCCACGGAGAAGCCCTGCTCCGTGCCTGGGGTCCCAGAGCGAGCCAGGGGCTGGGCCAGGGTCCCCGCTCCCGGGCCTCGTTCTGCCTGTCATCTGAACACCGAGGGCTGGCCAGTGCGGGCACAGCCCATCCCCTCTGGGCGGGCCCTGGGTCCTCTCCCGTGCAGCGCTTTGTGGACGAGCGCGGGGGCGCGGCAGACTTTATGAAGCCTGGCCACAAGCCCGGCTTCTCCAAGTCTCTTCTGCCCCTGGTTGCCTGAGAAGGGGCTGGGGGGAGCCTGGAGGTTGTGTGGACAGCTACGGGCAGGAGTGGACCTCGACCTCTGCTGCCCCCCAGGATGGCCGTCACCCCCATCGTCATCAGCCTGACCGTGACCACGCTGCTGGGGAACGCCATTGCCTTCGCCACCGGGGTGCTGTATGGACTCTCGGCTCTGGGCAAGAAGTGCGTCTGGGCCCAGCCGGGGAGGGGTCTGTGGCCTCTGCCTCCTGAAGTCTCGGGGGGGAGGTCTTATCCTATCTTGGAAACTGAGGCACAGTGTCGTCCAGCACTGGGAAGTGGGAGCAGGAGAGTCCATGGGACTTCCTTGCGGCCCCATTGTGCCCATCACAGCCCGTGGCAGCCATGGCTGGTGGGAGCCTCTCCCAGGGCCACCCCGGGCGCCCCCAAGGCTGAGCCTCTGAGCCCTCCCTGAGCCGCGGCTCAGGTGGCCTCTGCCCTCCCCTCAGCGGGGTGGGATGTGGCCCTGCACCCCAGCAGCAGGGTCCCTGCAGGCGCTGCCGAGTGATGGCTGGGAGGGCTGCGGGCCTAGGCCACGGCTGCGTGGCGCTCATGTGCTCTCTCTGCAGGGGCGGTGCCATCTCCTATGCCCAGATCCAGCAGCAGAAGCCGCAGCTGGAGGAGGACACGCTGGAGGGGGTGCTGTGAGGCAGCCGGGCCCTTCCTCCCTCGCGGGGATGGGCACATCCCGGGGGGCGGAGGCTGGAGGACCCATGGCAGCTCTGCACACAGCGGTGCAGCCTCATGGGCCGCTGGGAAGGTGGTCAGACCTCACAGGGCTGGTGGAAGCGCTGCCTTGATGAGGGCTGGGAGCCCCTTCCCAGGGGGCTGCCCTGCCCACAGGACCCAGGCGTCCACCTGTGAGCCTTTCAGCAGCCTGGGCAGGACAGTGTCCTGCAGGCGGAGTCACCCCGGGCCCAGCCTCTGCCACCCGCCGGGGCAAAGGGCATGTGGCTGCGCGGTGGCCCGAGGTCTGCCTGCTGCCGCCAGGCCCTCGGGCGCCTGTGGTTCTCCCGGGATGGTCCCCCACCCGGGAGAGCGGCCTCGGGGTGTCCAGCTCGCTGGGCCCTGGAGGGGCTGCCTGCTCCCCACCACCTGCTGCGGCCTTGGTGCTAAGTGGGGAGAGCAGGCTCTCCCCCGCCCCGCGCCCACCCGGTTCTGGTGTGGTCCCAGCCCCGTCTCAGCCGAGCCCCCTCAAGACTTCCTCTCCGGCTCCCCCAAGCCCTTCCTGCCTTTCAGGAACCAGGCAGAGGCTAGAGCCCCTCCCCCACGAGCTGCCTCCTCAGCCCTGAGTTCCAGTGACCAGGGAGCACGGGGGGCGTGGAGATCTGTTGGCGGCCCCCCAGTCTCCCTCATGCAGCCCCCACCTGGGCCTGCTCCTGCAGTGCTGACACGAGCCCAAGGGCAGCCCCAGCTCGTGTCCCAGAGGGGCCTCCACCTGTGGGAGCCGAGGGGAGCCGGCCTCTCTGCGGTGAGGCTTGGGAGTGGGTGTGCAGGCTCAGCCCCAGCTCCCCGGGGGCCTGCCCTGCGCGTCTGGCCCAGCAGCACCGCCCCCAGCGCTCCAGGGCTGCCTGGGCTCAAGGGGGGTGCTGGGCCTCTGCAGGCCGCTGCGCGTGCGTCTTCTGAGTGCAGTGAATCAGACCCTTCTACCTCTGGGAGGAGCAGGGGCCCTGCCCGCCCTGCTCATCCAGGAAGTGGGACTCCTGCCCCTGCTGCCGGCCCTGCCCTGCCTCTCACGGCAGGAGTGGGGGGAGAGCGCCTCGGGACATCAGGTGGGGGCCTGGCAGGCCTCAGGGTCACCTGCCTGAGGCCCCCAGCAGGACTGACATCCGGGGCCCCACTTTGCGAGGAGTCTGTCCAGATGACAGAGGGGTCTTGGCTGCCAGCTGCCCCCCTGCCTCATGTGTTTGGACTCGGCGTGTCTGTGGCTCCCGCCGCCTGCCCTGTGTTTACTCTTGGACATTTGGGGCAATAAAGCAAGGCTGCGGTTTCTGTGCTGGCTCCTTCCACTCTGGCTGCTCTCTGGGGCCCACCCCGTGCCACCTGGCAGGGCCACTGGTGCAGGAAATGCGGCTGTTTATCGAGGGCCTGCCAGGCTGCGGCTCAGAGGCGACTTGCCCGAGGTCACACGGGGGCAAGGGCAGGTCAGAGCCCCCGGCCAGGGCCTCCCCACGGCCGCCTCTTTGCTGGGGACACAAATCAGGAGCGGCTGTCAAAGAAACCCACCTGGGGCTGCAGGCCCCATGATCTTGGCTGGCACGGACCCCTGGGGCCTCGAGGCTGATTTATTTTTATAAATAGGGTGAACACAGTTTGCGGACGGAGCCCCCCAGAGCCCTTGCTCCCAGAGGCCAGGCTGGCGCAGGAGTGGCTGCGCCTGGGCCCTGGCCTTTGGGTATCCAGGAGGTTCCCCGTGGCGTCAAGACCCTTGTGGGTGCAGACCCCGCCTTCCTCCCACGCTGCAGGGCCTGGCCCGGCCTGTTGGCCACATCCAGGGTGGCAAGACGACGTCCCCATGAGGCACCAGCATCCCTGCCTGCCCCTCCCCTCGCCATGGCCCTGGGGGCCGCTGGGAGTGCCCCTGACCCTGGCCATGCTGCCTCCCTGGCGGGTCTTGGCCAACGTGTCACCCCCCGGGCCGGCGCGCTGCTGGACCCAGGTCGCATGCTTCTCTGGGTGCAGCCGGCGCGAGGCTGGTGGGTGCCCCTGCCGGCGGGCCCCAGCCTAGCGCAGGAAGGACCTCCTCCGGGCGCGGAAGAAGGCCTCGATCTGCTCCAGCGAGCGGCCCTTGGTCTCGGGCACGCAGCAGCCAGTGAAAGCCAGGTTCACCAGGCAGATGGCGGCAAAGAAGAAGAAGGGCGCCTGGAGGCCGAGTGCGTTCTGGGGGCACAGGACGGGGACCGGGGTCACGGGAGGAACCCCAGGACCCTCCTGCCCTGGGACAGGTCGGCTCTGCACCCCTGCCCACAGGGCTGCCTGGCTGGGGGTGCGCTCCTGCCTCCCCCCAATCCGCCGGCCTAGACCAGCGCAGGCTGGAGCCAGCCGCCCCTCAGGGTCCCTTGCGAGGGAACGGGGTCTGAGACTTCGTGATTCTGGTTGATTCCAGGGTCTCTCGGGAGCTTTGAACCAGAGTGGGGCGCAGGCCGGGGAGCAGGCCGGGGCCCCGCACTCACCACCACAGGCAGGAAGGACTGGGTGAGGGCGAAGGCGGTGAGCCAGCTGCTGAGCACGCAGAGCCCCGAGGCCACGCCGCGGGCCCGCAGGGGCAGGATCTCGGCCATGAGGAGCCAGGTGACAGGCCCCCAGCCCATGGCGTAGCCTGCGGGGTGTGGAGAAGGCCGCTGAGGCCCCACGCAGGACGCCACCGGGCCCCGGGCTTCCCCGGGCTTCCCCGGGCTTGGCCAGGCGTGAGCCTGCCCCGACGCACACGGGCCGCCCCCCAGGGCTGCCTCCCCGGCCCCGCCTACCCATGATGAAGGACATGGCGGCCAGCAGGGGCACCAGCGTGAGGGAGCTGCTGGGCGAGGTCGGGGTCTGCTCCGTGCCCCCCACGGCCCCGCTCTCCAGGCCCAGGGTGCTGTTGGGGCTCAAGGGCTGTGGGCCGAAGTGGACGTACAGCCCCAGCGTCAGGTTGGCGGCGAACATGATGGATGCTGCGGACATGAAGGTGGCCCTCGTGGGGCCAGGGCCGCTGAGGGGGCTCTTTGGGAGGGCCCCTTTGCTGAGCCCTCGCTGCACCCCATGTGTTTCTGAGCTCGTGGGGGCTGACACGGCCCACCCGTGGCCTGGGCCTTCCGGCCACTCGCCGTGGGGTGGCAGGGGCAGCTTGCTCATTATCCGGCAGACCCCAGCAGCCCCTCCTGGAGTGGCTGGTGCGTGCCCCGCCCGGGGCCAGGAGTCGGGAAGGCAGGGGTGCCCACCCCAGGGCAGGCCTGGCCCCCGAGTCCCAGGCTCAGCGGAAGTGGGCAAAGTGGGGCAGGGGGTCGGCGCCCACCTGAGACAAACAGCAGCACCTTGCGGCCTGCAAGGTCCAGGGTGAGGGCGGCGATGAGCACGGAGAGGAGCCTCACGGCGCCCACGATGGCCGCGTCATCCTTGGGGGGCTGTGGGGAGGAAGGCCGCCGCGCTGAGGGATGCCGGCTGGCCCTGCCCACCCGCCCTGGCCCGTGGCCCCCAGGGTGGGGGCTTCTGCATCCACCCGCGCCCACGGCCCACCCAGACTCGCGGCTGAAAAAGGACTCGCTGTTAATCTCCAATCTCATCTCGGGACAGGCTGTGAAACACCATTATCTCCACGCTGCAGAAGAGGAAGTTGGGGTTCGGAGGGGAAGAGGCTGCCCCAGCAAGTGGCAGGACCGCAGGGGCCCAGGACCTGGGCTCAGGCCCCAAGCCGTCTGCGTTACCGTCACCGTGCTTTCCACAGTACATGCCTTTTTACCTGGGGCTCGTGTCTGCTTGCTGCTGGGTTCCCGACACCTGCACGGGCGGGCGCCTGGAGAGCGTTTGGGGGACCCTGAGCCCCCGCAGGCCTCCGGGGGCCGCGGGGCAGGGGCGGCGCTCACCAGCAGGACGGCCATGCTGTCAAAGATGGGCTGCAGGTAGACCAGGATGGGCGTGACGCCCGTCAGCTGCTGCAGGAGGCGCATCAGCAAGGCGATGGCGATGGGGCGGTGCACGTGGGGGTCCCTGACCTCCGCCCAGGACACACGGCTGCTCTGGAGACACGGGGCCGCCGCTCAGGGGGCTGTGCAGGGCACCCCCAGCCGGCCGCGGCCCTGCTCCTCCGGGCGAGGAGCCAGCGCGCAGGAGCACCCCCCCCCCCAGGCTCTTGGCTAAGTGGGTGGGCGAGGCAGACTCCTGCTCGTCAGGCCCCCGGGGACCGGGCACCCAGAGTGCGGGCTCCGCGCAGGGGCCGCAGCACGCGCCTCAAATCCATCCCCTCACCTGACCTTCAGCCCAGCTTCTGGGAGCCAGAACCACCGCCACCCCCATTTTCCAGAAAGGGCAACCGAGGCTGGAAAGGCTGGCAGTCAGGCCCAGAGCACCGAGCGCCGCGGGCGCCCCACCCTTCCCGCACCTGACTCCGGACGTTGTCCTGGATCTGCTCAAACTCCCAGCTGATGTCGGCGTCGGCCCCACGCAGCCAGGCCAGCGCCCGCCGCGCCTCCTCGGCCCTGCCCCGCGACAGCAGGAAGCGCGGCGAGTTGGGCACCAGGCTCAGCAGCAGGACCATGCCGAGCACGGGCCCCTCGCCGGCCACGGCCAGCCAGCGCCACGGCAGCAGGAGGCCTGCGGGCGAGGGCGGGTGAGCGGCCGGCAGGAGCAACCTTCAGGTCTAGCCCGAGGCCACCTCCTACAGGAAGCCTTCCCTGATTGCCCCAGGCCTCCATGATCGGCGGCAGGGGCTGCAGTCATTGTCCGTCCAGTCTCTAGCACGGGGTCCAGCACAGAGTGGCAGTTCCATGGAAGGGCTCAAGGGTCTTGGCAGGGTAAGGGAGGGGTGGGCTGCACAGGCATGGCCCTGGGCCTCCACCTCCCCCCACCCCCCGCCTGTGCAAGCAGAGCAGCTGCGCTCTGATCTATCTCTACAAGGACTTCCCGCCTTGGGCCGTATCTGATGGAACATCCTGCTATTTAAAGGTGGCTTGAAGACTGCCGGTCCGGACAGGCTCTCCCTGCCCAGCTGGGTGGGTGACCAGAGAGGGGCAGGAAATTGCCTGGAGGCGCACGGCACGCTGGTGGCTGAGCGGGGCCTGGAAGCAGGGCTTTTGCCGCCCAGTCCAGGGTTCTCTGGGGCAGCTCAGTTCCCCCGTCCCCCCACCCCCCAGGCGCCCTGACACAGAAGGTGCTCAGAACTTGTCTGAGCAGTACTTGCCAAGGGCGTAGAGGGACAGCGACCCAAACACAGCCATGAGCTGGGGAGTGGTCCCCAGGGCCCCACGCACGCCTGGGGGGGAAATCTCAGACACGTAGACCTGCAAGACATGCGCGGCCCCGCCAGCCTGTGGTGAACCTTGGGCAGAACCCAAGCTGGGGTCCTTGTCCCTTCCGTGAGTCATGGCCCGCCCTCCCTCGGCCTCAGTTTCCCTCATTGTAAACGAGCAGAAGCACTTTGATCCAAAATGGGTAGCGAGAAGCGGGGAACTAAGGAGCCCCGAGGGCACCCAGCCTCTTGCCGAGCAGCAGAATCCCTTCTCCTCCCAGCGATCCCTGTCCCATCCTTCTGGGCTCCCCGAGCCAGCTGACCTGTATGCGTGGAGCACTGGCTAAGATAAATTCCCTTTCACACATTGCTCAACCGGGATTTTCTCCAGTTGAGCAATGCATCTTTCTGCGGTCAGCAAGGGGATTAGGAAGTTGGGGAGTCAAAGGTGGGGGCAGCTGAAAACACAGGGACAGGTTTTCCTGAAATTAGCTGCCCTGGGGAGGTAGGTGGGTAGCGGTAGGCTGAGCCTTCCCGGGAAAAGGAAGCCAGTGGGCATGGGGCCCAGGGGTATTAATTAAATGGTGGCTCAGCACCAATCCCGAGACAGCGAGGGGCCCGGGGTGCGGGTCCTGGACTTACCGGTATACAGGCAGCTGTGAGCCCCCCCGCAAAGCCCGTCAGCATCCTCCCCAGCAGCAGCATCCAGACGCCACGGGCGCCTGCCATGAGCGCGTAGCCGGCTGCAGAGGGTATGGCCGAGAACATGATGCTGAGCTTCCTGCCCAGGAAGTCGTTGAGGACCATGGCACTGAGGCCCCCGGCTGCTGCTCCCAAGGTGAACACGGACTATGGAGAAGGGATGCAGAGCTGACGTATCTGGGCACCGAGTGCCCCCACCACCCATCGGAGCCTAGAGACAGCTTCTTCGGTAAGCTGCCAGGCAGTGCCCAGGAGACTGGGCTGCAGGGCAGGCAGTCCAGGACTCAGACCAGTGATGGTAGTGAGCCTCCTGTCTCTGGGAGTATACAAGCAGCGTGTGGACAACCAATGGTTAGGGATGCCACGAAGAGGGTCCTGCTTTGGGGAGGAGGTGAGGCCACATGTCCACAGTGAATGCTTAAGTGTCTAATATCACTCTAGCACAGTGACTTGGGCATGATGCGCCACTTTCCTCAACTGTATTATGGGGAGAACAAGAGTACTGGGCATGGAGGGTGGCCCTAGAGGTCCAGTGCCCAGCCCCTGCCTGCACACCCACATACTCGGGAAGCACTGGGCATTCTTATTTCAGACAACAGGTCATCGTTCTATAACTCGCGGCTTCTCGGATTGCAGCCCTAGAGTCCTCGGCTCCCAGGTCTGTGCCCTGCGCCCCGTTCACCCACACTCTCCTGGGCACGTGTGAATGGACCCTGGAACCAGCCTTGCCCCATTGACACCGATGCCCCTGGCCCCGTCCACCCAGGGAGGCGCCTGCTCCGCTGTGGCACCCAGCTGTGGGTGCGCGGCCAGGGGAGGACACCACTGCTCCTTCCCAGGCCGTCACCAGCTTTCACTTCCCCTTGTCTCGGGCGATCTTGGGGCCTCACCCCCACCCCCAGGCCGCCTGGAGTTGGGGTGGGGCGGGCCATGGAGAGGGTTGCAAGGTTGAGCTTCTGGGGATCCCCAGCTGGGGACAGAGCTCAGTGGGTCCCTGCTTCCCCCATCCCTGCTCCAAGCACGGCCCTTACCCCGAACCAGGAGGCCTGGGCTTTGCTGAGGCGCACGGCCAGGTCCGCGGAGTGCTCCAGGGCCGGGATGACCGGGGACGTGTAGACCAGGGCGTAGCCGAAGCTGAAGTTGCCCAGCACGGCGGCGAAGGTGGCCAGGAGCACCCTCCTGTTCCGCAGGGCCCTGAGGGCGGCAGAAGGCTCCGGCTCTGAGCCCCTCCTCCCGCCGCTGTGTGCTGGGAGCCCTGCGGCCCCTCAGCGGGCAGAGCCCGGGAGCCCTGGGTCGAGGGCCGGTCCCATCTGCGCCTCCCCGGGCCGGGCACCAGCAGCCCCGGGCAGTTCCCAGGGCGTGAGGCTGACCGGGTGTCCGGGTCACTGGGCTGGGTCCTCTGCAGGCCAGGGGAGGCCTGTGCGGGCGCCGCTCTGCCGCGGGGGGCGCGCTGCGTGACCCAGCCCAGGCTCCCTGGCCGCGCCTGCTCTTGCCGCCCCGGGCGGAACGGGCTCCCGGGCGGGCTGCGCGAGGAAGGTCAGAGGACGCCGGCGCGGGGCAGCCCCCCCCCCGCGACGCTCACCCTGCCTGCGCGCGGCCCCCGGGCGGCCAGGGCGGCCCCTCGGGGAAGGTGTCGTAGCCGCGGCCCTCGGCTCCCAGCAGGGGCTCCTGCATGGCGGGTCTCGCCTCGGGGCGCGGCGGGGCTCAGGGCGCACGGGGACGCGCACGGGGACGCGCGCAGCCTGACAGCCCGCCCGGGGCGCGCCGCTCCGCGCCAGGACCCGCGGCGAGGCCCCGCCCCGCGGCCGCGATTGGCTGCCGGGCGGCCCTGCAGAGGCGGCGCGGGCCAATGGGGCGGCCGCGAGCCGCGGGGATGCTCGGATGCGGCGCGCGGCCCAGGGCGGGGCCGCGCAGGACTTCCCCGGGCGGGGCGCCTGCGGGAGCGGGGCCTGCGGGAGGGGGGCCTGCG
>JAQZBX010104153.1:0-10979 GCA_029593785.1 Cabassous unicinctus | reverse complement strand
GAATGAGAGAGGATCACCATCTCATGCCCTATACAAAAATTAACTCAAGATGGATCAAAGACCTAAATATAAGAGCCAAGACCATAAAGTTCTTAAAAGATAATGTAGGGAAGCATCTATGAGATCTTGTAGTAGGAAATGGTTCCATAACCTTTACATCCAAAGCATGAGCAATGAAAGAAAAAAATAGATAAATGGGACCTCTTCAAAATTAAGAAATTTTGTGCTTCAAAGTAGTTTGTTAAGAAAGTGAAAAGGCAGCCTACTCAATGGAAGAAAATATTTGGGAAGCACCTATCTGATAAGGGCCTAATATCAAGCATATATAAAGAAAGCTTATCTATCAAAAATAAAAAGACAAAACAAACCACTTAAAAAATGGGCAAGAGATTTGAATATATACTTTTCCAAAGAGGAAATACAAATGGCTAAAAATCTCATGAAAGGATGCTCAACATCACTAGCTATTAGGGAAATGCAAATCAAAAGTACAATAATGTTGGGGGCGATGTTGTATGAATATAACTATCATGGCCGTCTCTACCTTCTCCTTCTTTGTCTTCTCCTTCTCCTTCTCCCTAAGTTCGCGCCACAAAGTTCCCGCGCGTGGGAATAGTCACCACGCCTAGCAATTCAAATTATCCAATCATGTATCAACACCTAAGCCTTAGTGCACTTCCCCCTTCCCTGCTTATAAAAGAGTTGATTGTAACCCGCGCGATAGAAAAAGAGAGAGAAGCTGCAGAGAAGCCATGTTAGCAGAATAAAGAGCACAGTTTTTTGTTTTGTCCGTGTCTTTGTCTCAATCCTTTGCTGGATAGCTCGGAGTCTCCGTTGACTTGTCCCGCGGGCCGGGACACAATAAGGTATCATCTTACACCTATTAGACTGGCTCCTATTAAACTAGCAGAAAACTACAAGTGTTGGAGAGGATGTGGAAGAATATGAACCCTCATCCTCTGCTGGTAAGAATGTGGAATGGTACAGCCACTGTGGAGGACAGTTTGGCAGTTCCTCAGGGTGCTAGGTATAATATAGCAATTCCACTCTAGGAATATAACCAGAATTGAAAGCAGGGACGTGAACAGATATATGCACTCTAATGTTCATCGGGGCATATTTCACAATTGCCAAAAGTTGGAAGCAACCCATGTGTCCATCAATGGATGAATGGATAAACAAAATGTGATATATACATACGATGGAATATTACTCAGGTTTAAGAAGGAATGAATATTGACACATACGACAACATGGATGAATCTCAAAGACCTTATGTTGAGTGAAGTAAGCCAGTCACTAAAGGACAGATATTTCATAATCTCACTAAGGATATTAAGCAGACTCACAGAAGTAGAGTCTGGAAGATATGTTACCAGGGGGAAAAAGCAAGTAGAGAGTGGTAGCTGATCCTTAATCTGGGTAGAATCTATGATAAGGTGGATGGGAGAGGTTTGTTAGTGGATGTGGGTGATGGTGGTGCAGGAATATGAATGGGGTGGATGATGCTGGAGTGTGAGTGTGAGTGGGATTGGGGGTGGTTAGGCTATCCATAGAGATGAGGGGAGGGCTGGAGGAAGGAACAGGTGAACTCTAGGGAGGTAGAGGACTGTGGTTGAGAGCACAATTGTGGGAGTATTCTTTTAGTAACTATGGCAGGGGAGGGTCACTGGTGCAGGGTGTTGGTGGTGGGATGATATGTGGGGAAGGATGCACCCAGGGCATGCCTCATAGTGTTATCTCAGTGGGTGGAGACCCACACAGCCATGAGCAAAATATTGAATTCCCATCTTGGGGAGTCCTGCTATGTTCTCTAATAGAGTGGCAATAATATCTAGAGTACATAGGCAGTGCCTAACCAAAGAAAACAGACCAATACGCCAAGCCCTCAATATTATTGCTTATACTTATGAACCTTATTCTTGCAAAATTGAAACTTAACCTAATAATATCTATTGCCTAAGAGTTACCTCTGAAAACCTCCTTGTTACTCAAATGTGGCCTCTCTCTAAGCCAAACACAACAAATAAACTCATGAACTTAACCCCTGTCCCCCCACATAGGACATGACTCCCAGGGATGAGCCTCTCTGGCACTGAGGGATTGTTACCAAATGCCAACCAGTGATGCATTTGGCAAAACACCTTGACCAAAAAGGGGAAAAATTAAATTCAAAATTTTTTCATGGCTAAGAGATTTCAAAGTGAGTCAGGAGGTCATTCCAGAGGTTATGCTTATGCATGTCTCAGGAGGATCTCACTAACTGCCACAGTAAGCAATGCCTCAAACAGGGGTGATCCCAAGGGCTCTAGAGGCATCTGGACACTATATGCAAGGCACACAATCTCATGAAATCAGCTCCCCATCAGTGAGCCTTACCTTGGAATATATGATAACCTATTTCCCCACTATAACAGGGATAGGCTCATTTATAGTTTCCCTACATAAGACTCTTCTACCATTTATTTGAACTTATAATTAGCACTATACCCATTAAATATATGTCTCAGAGATATATTTGGTCTGTTTATATGCCGGTTGAGCCCTGAAACTCAGCAGAGTTGCTGCCAACTCCTATTCTCCAGTTCGTTGGATTCATCCAGGACAACTAACCAAATGATGACGGTCAACACCCATTCCCCAAAGCAAAGAATATCTACAATTACAAGCAAAACAATTCCTTCCACCTGCCACATACAGTCTAAGCCCTCTCTCAGTCTGAAGCAGGGCAGGCATCACCATCCCCAAATCCTTAAGATTGAGGAATGAACAAACATAAGGGGGGAATGCATCCATGGACCAAAGTAGACTTATTATTATTGCAGTAATGGGATAACTTGTAACACTGATATAAAGATAGTGGTTACCATAGGTTCTGAGGGAGGTGGAGAACAGGTGGAGCATGGGGCATTTTTAGGGCATTGGAATTGTTTTGCATAATTTTGCAATGACAGATACAGGCCATTATACATTTTTTCAAAACCTATAAAATTGTACAGTGCAAAGTGTAAGCCATAATGTAAACTACTGAACATGGATAGTAGCAATGCTTCAATATTTGTTCATCAATTTTAATATATCACACTCATGTAAGATGTTATTAATAGGGGAAAACATGAGAGGTTATATGGGAATCCCCTATATTTTCAATGTAATTTTTCTGTAATCTAAAACTTCTTTTTAAAAAGGTAAAGAAATACATTCTCAACAGAAGGAAATCCCAAAACTTATGTTAAAGTACTTATAAGGGAAGTGAGGGAACAGGGTGGAGAGGACAGGTATGGAAGCTTGACTTTACTCATTATACCTTATTTTGCATTATTGACTTTGGAAACATGTACTTGTTTGAATAATTAGAAAATAACACTATATCAAGATGGGGAAAGGAAAACTATAATCCTGAAAACTAGAGAGCAACATGAAAGATAAGAACTCAAGTGCATATTGAGTTGGTGGTTTATATGCATAGGGAAGCATTGAAGTGAATTTAACACACATTGATTTGACTGTACATCCTTAGTTGGGTATATTCTAAGAACAAAACTATCTGCCAACTAATCGTTATGGGTTTTCAATAATCATATTTTTAATAATAATACTGGCTTTGATATGATATTGAGAATGTATATACATAGTTTCTCTACAACAATATATAGTGTCTTTCTCTCAGAGATAGAAATATTAAACGAACAAGAAATTATTTTTATAAAATATATATGCAAGAGAAGTCATGAAATTGTAAGTTAAAGAAGTTAAGTAAAAACCCTGAAACCCTTCATTTTGATTATAAATATCAGTAGGAACTCATAATGTATTATCTTTTTTAAAATAGGATATTATTTAAAAGACAAAAAATTTTAAAGTGCTTTAAAATAATATTTTTGGTGTTAGTGCTGGTTTTGGCACTCAAAGACTGTTTTGTGTGTATTGTAGAATAAAGAAAATTATTTGCTGATATCTTTGAGAACTAATGTTTTTGGTATAGAAGAGAGGAGATACAGAGATAAGATTGATGAGGTTAAATAAAAACACTGTAGACCTATATTTAACTTGGAAATATCAGTGGACCTATATTTAATTTGGAAATATTGGTTGAAACCTGGAAGTATTGTAACTTTATAAATGTATATTTCCTAGAACTTTCTACTGAAAAGACCTAGAAATAGTGATGAAGCTCAGTAGAAATGAGCATGCCTAGCACCCAGATAATAATCTCTAAATAATATTCAACCAAAAGGAACCAGAGATCCTTGAATATATGGCTGATTCAA
Source organism: Cabassous unicinctus (assembly GCA_029593785.1). Classification (NCBI taxonomy): domain Eukaryota; kingdom Metazoa; phylum Chordata; class Mammalia; order Cingulata; family Chlamyphoridae; genus Cabassous; species Cabassous unicinctus. The sequence continues at coordinate 6,708 of JAQZBX010104153.1, read as the reverse complement.
GGTTTGGGGCAGGAAATGTACCAGATGAACCTGGCACATCGTCCTATATCAGAAATCAAGGAAGATAGCAAAAACTGCAAGGGTAATGCAAAAAACTCAGGAGCCAACTTGAATGGAATCCCCATTGGCCTAAGATTGGACAATTTGAGACTCAATAAGGATAATAACTACAATTGATTCAAACACATTGAATAGGTTTAAATTGATGTGTTTATAATTATAGTAAATTTCATCATTGATTACGTTTGGATGATACTAGGGAAGTAACACATTATTCTGAAAACTGGCAAATAAAAGGAAATATTGAAGCATATGCCCTTCCCTTCCTAAATTTCTTATACTTTAGTGTTGTAGGGGAAGTGCTCCATGCCAACACCCTAATGACCTCAAGCTTATCCTCGTAAGCCACGTAGGCAAGGATTAACTACAGGTATGGGGTTCTCTGCCTCATTTCTCCCCCAATTAAGGTCAAGTTTCAGAATATGAAACTGATTAGCTGCAGCATGAAATTGACTCCTCAACTACAGGGCACCCCACCTCTTGTTTTGCCTGTCATCTGGCCCCTTTCGTTTCAATGTTGTCCTATGGCCCGTGTGATGCAGAAACCAACACCATTGCTGATATTGATTTTGTGGTCTGTGAATGTAATAGAGTATCTGAATCTATAAAGGGATCATTATTCCTTCCCTGGATAAATCTGACAGCCTGTTTGACAAGGACCAACAAACAGATGATGGGGGGAAGTTTTTTTTTTTTTACTATCATTCCAGTTAATAAATATAGAAAGAATGCAAAAATTAGAATATCAGCATTATAGAACCGTTAATGAAGTAATGAATCTAAGTAATGATCATCAATGGCTGTTAACCTTACAAAAAGGAGAGAACAAAATATTTCATGCCTTTAAATGGAATTACCTGGGGTTTGCTTCAATATAATCCAATGAAAGGAGAAAATGGAAGGATACAGATGAAAAACAACAACAAAATCTCTTGAGTTGATCCTTTGAAGCTGGCTGATGAGCACATTATCTCTACCTTTGTGTATGTTTGAAATGTTTCCTAATGATAATAAAAAAGAGTTCCATAAAAAAGGGAGGGGGAGGAAACCAAGGTATCCAGTTAAAGATCTGAATATGTATAATACCTATAAGCAGGGTATTATAAAACTTCATTTGCCAGCAGTGTGATAATTTAAACATATTTAAACAAAAAGTACGAATGCACAAACTTGCTGCTGCTTAGATCACTGCAGCTTCTAGGACCCAGTTTCTTTTACTGATTTCAAAAACAAAACAACAGAAAAAAAACAAAAAACTTCATTTGAAAAGGTTAAAGCATGCCAAATTTAATGAAGGGAAATACTATATTAATAGATTGGAAGGTTCAGTGTTGGAAAATTGTTGCATCTACCTAAATTGATCCACAATTTCAATTAATTCTAATCAGAATTCTCACTGGGTTTTTAATGAAATATGACAAAACTAATATAACTTTACATGTAAGATTAAAGGAAAAAGAATAACCTTGACAACCTTGCAGAAGGAAAAAGTGGGAAGATTTGCCCTTCCAAGGTTTATTTTAAAGGTATAGTAATTGAGACATTGTGGTATTTGTGAAGGGGTAGACACGTCAACCAACGGAATTATATTAAAAATCCCAGAAAAAAACCCAGGCATATATCACATTATGATAAAATAGAGATGACAATGTACATTAGTGTAAAAAGAAGGGTATATTTATTTTATGCAAGTGGGATAATTGACTATACATATGGGGATAAATGAAAATTCGATTCCTATTTGTATATGATACAGAAGTCAATTCCAAATGGATTAAATACTTAAATATGAACAGCAAAAGTTTAAAACTTGCACAGCAAAATATGGGCAAATAATTTCATGAAAGATTTTTTAAACAAGTAAGAAAAATCGATAAATTGGACTACATTAAAATAAGAATATTTGATCCTCAAAGTCATATAAACATTTAAAAATTACTGTGAGAACATATTTTCAAAACATGCCTAGTCAAGTGACAAACAGCATGCCCAGACAAGGAGGGGAAGAATAGTGGAGACTGGCTGCCAGAGGCATGAGTGCACATTTCATAGCTAGGAAGTATGAATGGCCTCTGAACATAAGAAATGATGCTCAACCTTTGAATAACCATATGTGATGGATTGAATTGTGTACCCCAGTTTGGACATGTTCTTGGTCTTGATCACTTCTAGAAGTATATCCTGGAAAATATCTTGTTCATGTGCACCAGGTAGCATGTACAAGGGTATGCATAATAGTACTATTGTTTTAAAATAAACAAACAAAACTGGAGATAATCCAAACGACTTTTGGCAGGAGAATGGATAAATAAATTGTGATATAGACACACACAACATCACGGAGGAATTATAGAAACATGAGGTTGGGTGAAAAAAATCCTCGAGGGCAAATGCAGCATGATGCCATTTTTTATAAAGCTCAAAAATAAACACAACTAAATGATACATTTTTCAGGCATTCAAACATATGTGAAAAAATATACAGATGAAATCCAAAGTTCAGAATATGGGTTACCTCTTAAAACAGAAGAAAGTATCTGTCACAGCATATGTGCTCCATAAATGTATTGAATGAATGCCTGAATGAACTACTGACTTTTCATATAAGGACTCCAGTCATACTGGATTAAGCCCACCCCCCGCCTCTGATTCAATTTGGCCTCATCTTAAGAGAATCTTCAAAGATCTTATTTAGAAATGAGTCCACACCCATAGGAGTTGGGGTTAGGACTTAGAGATCCCATTTACAAATGAGTTCATGCCCAAAAGACTGGGGATTAAGACATGAACATAACTTTGTGGGGGACATGATTCAATCTACCACAGTATTTACATTTCAGTTATGAATCCTTTTGGGAACTGGTAATAGAAAACTTGACACAATGGATTAAATAATAAGGGTATGTAGGTATCTCACAATGCATGGACTGGTTTGGTGGTCCAAGACATCTGGACTCTGGGTCAGTAACTCAACCAATATTTTGGCCTTTCCTTAAAGGTTGCAAGATGGCTGACACTGCCCCAAATACAGCATTTTCACTGGAAGGTATCCGGGGAAAAAAAAACTGACTGGGAAATTCCTACTGGTACTTATTGCCCAGATTCCAGGATGTGACATATTGTATGATGCTGCAAGCAGAGCCACACAAAATGCCAATAATGTCCCCACTGAGGAACAATGGCTTAGACCAATCATGGTTCATCCTCTAGGGCTGGGCACATGACACCACAACAAAGTTGGGAATCTGTTAGCAAGGAAGAAGGGGAATGGCTGTTGAGTACATAAATATCAGGGACTATGATTGAAATAGGCAAGGACAACTCTTTTATTGAGCAACTAAAATGCATCAAATAATCTACTAAGCAATTTATGTACATGACATCATTTTATTCTTGCAGTAAACCTGCAAAGAAGTAGTTATTATTCCATTTTATAGGGTAGGAGACTTATTCTCAGTCTGAGAGAAGTAAGTAATTTCCCCAGGCTCATACAGCTAACAAGTGGCATCATCCAGTTTCAAACTCAGTGTCATGGAAACCACCAGTCCACCAGGGGAAAACAAACCAACCAACAAACCCACTTCATTTCTTGATGTCTATTCATGAAACATACACAGTGAAGTAATCATCTCTGACCTTCCTTCTTCAAGTTAAGTGACTAGCATAGAAAAATCCTTTATGTCCTATGGAATTTAGTCTTTCAGTGATCCTTTCATAAGTGATTATTATTAAATTCTTAGGGCCATCCTGAACCACTTATAACTGGCTTTTGAATGCATCCCAACAACTAGCTCTGCTTTAAATAACCCACCATTTCAACATCTAGAGTGTTTAGGGTACTTTTGCCACTGATATTTGAAAAACAGCTGATACACTTAAAAAGGCCCAAGAATATGAAATAGACTAATATTGTATGTATTGGTAAATAACATTTCCAGATTGTCCTCAATTCTAAGAAAATCCTCAGCCAAATAAGCTAGCAAGCAAATAAATCACTTTAATTATAATAAATGGTAGTTTCTCCAAATATATTTCTGGAAATAAATAGCTTCTATTATTGACTTTTGCGAGAGTAATTTAAGGGAGAACCATTCTCAATAAAGTAAGGGGTGCCAGGTTATGAAATGCTATTCCTCATTTACGTATATTATACTCCATTTTGATCCTTCCACCATGGAAAAACTAATTCCCAATTTTAAGGCACTTACACTGATAGATTTGTTATGAAATTATCCATCGTGTAAATTATCTTCCTCTTAGTGACTCATTGGCTAGATTTAAGATTGCAATTTTCTACAGTGTACATAGAATATACATGGCTCAGGTCAGAAAAAAAAAGTTACTGCCTTTCTAGAATTGCCATACTGTAGTCTAGGATTAAAATGAAACTAACTTTTGTTTAGGTTTTTGCATTGGCATGGAACTTTTCCCCATTTGGAGCATTTTATATATAGTAATCATTTTTGTATGGAAGATGTCTCATGTAGTGAATAAAGCATGTGTTTCAGAATCAAGATGACCTGACCTTAAATCCCAGCTTTGCCATACTAGCTGTGTGACTTTGGACAAATTGTTTAATATCTCTAGACTTGAATTCCATCCTCTTCAAAATAGAGATACTACTATTCATCATATAGAGTTCCTTATGAGTTTTTAAAGTACCTAGTGCAATATCTGGCACATTACAGGTATTCTATAAATGGTCATCATTAATAATTGAATTTTTCTATCACCATTGTATCTTTTCATATACTAATTTAGAGTCCAGAATTATATATCTGTGTGCCTTGGTGGAATGCACAATCTAAATCAATCAAAATTGGATCCTCACTGGATCTGGTGGTCAATCAATTTGCCTAAGGGCAAAGGTACATGAGGAATAATAATAAGTGGGGATGGTGAAATGGAGATAGATTTAAAATCATAAGTAGAATCAAAAGGATTTAATGTTTGATCTGAGGTGAGCATGGAAGAAAAATTAGATAAGGACTGTACCTGAGTTTCTGGTTTTAGTTATTCAACAAATGGGGGTACTATTTTAAAAGATAAGGGATTATCAAGATGGGGCAAGTTTGGAGAAAGAGAGGAAGAGAGAGGGGGGTTCCTTTATGACATTTTCAGTTGAGATGTTTGTGGGATACCCAGAAACTGACATTAAACATGTAGAAGGCAGTTGACTGAAGAATCTGGAGTTTCAATAAAGAGGTCTGAGCTAGATTGAGACATTATTAGCATAGGTCAAGCAACTGCAGTGGATGAGATCAATCTGGAAAAGCATAAAGAGTGGGAAAAACACCAAGAAAATAAAAGATCTCCAGATTTGTATATCCCACTGCTCACTTAACAGCCACACACACCCTTGATCTTTATGTTCTAGCCATAATGAATTACTTGTAGTATTCTGAATGAGCCCAGTGAATATGACATGCCTATTTAACATGCTCTTCCTTCCCCAACCTCTGTACTCCCCTTATTATTCTTTAGTTAATTCATTTTAATTTTTTCAGGACTCTAACATCAATTGAACCAGGAAGCCATCCTACAACACCCCATGAACATCCTTTTCATGGTACTTAACACATGTAATATAATTGCCTATATAAATGTCTGAAATAAATGCATCAATCCTAATGGAAACCAACATTTAGGGTACAGAGGAAAGAAAATGGTCCAGTGAAGTGGAATGAAAAAGGAATAGCCAAGAAATAGAAAGAAAATCAAAAGTATTGTATCAAGGAAGCCAAAGAAGAAAAGGGTCCGTGTTAAAAAGTTGACTGGCATGATTTCAAGAGTGTAGACATAGTCAAAACTTATCATATTATACACTTAAAATATGTGCAGTTTATTGTATGTCAATTATATCTTAATAAACCTGCTAAAAATAGTTGACTGGCAAAATCAAAGGACACAAATATTTCAAAATATGAATTAAAGAATGTTCATTGTATAGGGCAACTAGGGCACATTCAAATAAGTCTGAGAAAAGCAGTTTCAGAGAGAGTAGTGGCAGTAGAGAGAAGCAATACGGGTGAAGAGTAAAATGCCCTTTCTAATAAATGGATACAAAAGGGAAGCCCATGGGGCTATGAAAGTTGTGGTTTACTTAAGGCTTCTTCCTGTGGATTACAGGCACATTGGGATAGTTCACTAATATAGCAAGACCTTAGATTTAAGAAGGTACATACTTTGATTATCAATTATAAAATTTTACACTTGAGCAATCACCCTCCTCACCAAGATTCTGCGGTGGAAGACATTGAGTTATAGCAACTTTTAGAATTTATTTTTATTTTTATTTTTTTTAAAGATTTATTTATTTTATTTATTCCCCCCCGCCCTTGCTGCTTGTGCTGCTGTGTCTATTCGCTGCGTGTCTTCTCTGTGTCTGCTTATCTCCCCCTTGCTGTGAGGTCTTGCCGCATCAGCCCACGGCGCCGCGCGAGCCGGCCTGCCCTCACAAGGAGGCGCCGGGAAGCGAACCTGGGGCCTCTCATATGGTAAACGGGGGCTCTATCCACTGAGCCACACCCGCTTCCCAACTTTTAGAATTTAAATTAGGTCTGTGACATCCTGTATGTTGATCACAGTATGAAAGGGGTCTCTGATCTCTCACTTCAAAAGAAATTGGGAAAGGGCTTATGTTTTCTT
>JAQZBX010104152.1:0-10979 GCA_029593785.1 Cabassous unicinctus | reverse complement strand
GAGTTACTGGGGGCTGGGGATTGAACCCAGGACCTCAAAGGTTGGGAGACAGCCCTCAACCACTGAAACGCATCGGCCTCCCTAAGTTGGTTTTTCCATTTGTTTTGGAACCGAACCCAGGACCTCGCATGTGTGAGGCTTGAGCCACATCCGCTCCCTCTATGGAGTTTAAATACAAAAAGTGACAATATGAGCTACTTTAGATACAGTATACATAAATAGATGGAAATATTCATAAATGTGCTAAATGACCTTTATATCAAGTGGAGGCAATATAATTCTTGCAATAGAAATGACTAGTTATAAGAGAACATCATTTGTTAAATCAAGGATTCCCAGCTTTGGATTTTTAGCTCCTGTGGTTTTTCCAATGTCTCAGGAATGAGAAAATGTCTTAAAGCATATAAATTTTAAAATTTTAAATTTTTCATATGTGTAATTGTTGTGGATTGAAAAGTGTCACCCCAAAAGGTATGTTTAATTTCTGATCCCCAGTACCTCAGTATGTGTCCTTATTTGGAAATAGGATTCCTATGTTTAACATTAGGAAAATTAAAGTGAGGTCATATTGGAGTAACCTGGGCCCTTAATGCAATAAGACTGCTGTCCTTATAAAAAAAGGAAATTTGGACAAAGAAAGACAAAAAGGAGAATTCTATGAGACAAGTGAGACAAAGAATGCCATAGATTTCCACAACCTATGAGAATCTAGAAGCATGAAACAGATTCTTCCCTAGAGACTTCAACTGAAGTAACACCCTGCTGATACCTTGATTTTGGACTTCTAACCTCCAGAACTTTGAGACAATAAATTTCTGTTGTTTTAGGCACTCCAGTTTTTGGTACATTGTTACAGCAGTCCTAGCACACATATATCATTATAATGGATTTGTATATTTTTTGTATTGCAATGGTTGAGAGTTCCACTTATTGTTTGGTGAAATATGTTCATTTTGAATTGATCCTCATGTGTATAAAACTATAAACTCTGAATAAAATCTAAAAAAAACTAACTAAAAATACCTGAAGGCATTGGAGAGTGAACAAATGTAGGAAGATGCTAGAAGGGTGTCAACGCATAGAAGAGAGAATTATACAGTTTGGTTTTCCATTTTCTAGTTTCTACCCTTAAAGCAGACCAGAGTTAGCAAACATAGAGTGGCTAAAACTCCATTTGAAAATTCACCATCTTCCTGGCCACAGAAAAACAGAAAAAACAGTTTGAAGAAACACAGCTACTGAAAATTTAAGGCAGAACTTCAGAACTTCAGAAAAGAGACAGCCAGGAGGAATAGGGGATAGAACACAGATTTTGCCTATAAACTCTGCCTAAATCTCTGACTGACCTCTAATTAACATGCAGACATTAGAATCAAGGCATCCTAGTGAATGCTAAAAAAAAAGGAAAAAAGAAAAATATAGAGCTAGAATTTGATCTGCTGCCCAAGAGACAAACCTGGCAAATTGAGTCCAACCAATTTTATGACTGGAAAAAAACAAAGGAAAAGCAGCGCTCTTCAGAGGAATAAAATAGAATCCAGAGAGCCAAGATATAATATACATAATGCCTAGGACCCAATTTAAAGTTTTGAATTTGGTACAATGTCACTCATTCACAAGGGAAATGAAAACCAATAGAGAATCATCCCTCACTGGACCCAAATGGTGAATTATTTAACAAATAAGACTCTTAAGAATGCATTACATTGAGAATATTCTCGCTGACCTGATTTTGTGATAATCAGGATAAGCTAAACATTCGCTATATTAGAAAACATGCATGTGTCCCTAGACCTAGTTTTTCTCTCTATTTCTGGTTTTTAGAATGCTGGTGATAAACTAAGCCTGACTTATTATGTGACCATCCTGTATGGGAAAAGACTGTAACTCTGGGTATCGTTGGTCACCGGGACCTCCTGCTAAAAAGAAAAAAAAGAAAAATATACATGGTGTGTGGGCCACCAGGTACCGTACGCAGGTGTGCAACCAGGCCCTGAGAGAGGGTAAGCCGTTAGGTCCCTTCCACTGGTGCGCTGTCAGGCCCCACGAGCCACACAGCAAGATGGTGACGTAACAGGAGAGTGACACAAGGGAGAGCCAAAATGAGACACACCAAAAAACCAGGAACTAAGGTGGCGCAGGTGGTAGGACGCCTCTCTCCCACATCGGAGGTTCCGATGATCGAATCCCAGTGAAGACAGGAGGAGAAGGATGAGAAGAGAGGGCAGGAAACAGAGTTGCCCAGTGAATGGACACAGAAACAGCAAAAACGATGGGGGTAAAAATGGATAAAAGTAAGTAAATGAACAAATAAATCCTTAAAAAAATGTATAGGGGAGGAAGGTACGGACTATAGTTAGTAGTAATACTTTGACGATGCTCTTTCATGATTTGTTAACAAATGTTTCACAACAATGCAGGGTGTTTGGTGGGGGGGTGATATGTGGGAGCCCTGTATGATGTTATGCATGTTTGTTTTGTAAGTTCATGATGTTTACTGAACACTTACAGTTTATGTATGTTCATGTATGAATGATATACTTCAATAAATTGTTTTTTAAAAAAGAATATTATAGCTACACTCAATGATGGAATGGAAAAGAAAATACAAATGATGAATAAAAATATATGAAATAGCAGAGAAACAGAAACTTTTACTAAAGAGTTAAGTAGAAATTTTAGAAATGAAAATTACAATATATGGTATTTAAAATTCACTAAGTGGACTTAACACAGAATATAGATCACACAGTAAAGAATCAGTTAACTGAAAAATAGGCTGATGGAAATTATCTAATCTGATGGAAATTACCTAATCTGAAAGAGAGAAGAAAAATATTATTGAAAATGAAATGAGCTGAACAAAATGTAAATTCAGGAAATATCAAGAAGTTGAATGTTTCCAAAATGAAAGGAGAGAAATAGTGGGATGAAAAATATTTAAATAAATAATCATAAATTCTTTTTCAAATTTTTGAAAGATAAAATTTAATGGCTTAAAAAAAATCTCTGTAGTCCAGAGCAGAATAAATAAGGAAAAAACTGAACTAGGAACTTCATTATAAAACAGCTGCAACCTAAAGAGAATTGGAAAAGTGTGAAAATAATTTGGGTAAACTGATGAATTACATGTACAAAAGACAATAAGTTTAATGATTTTTATCTTCCTATTAGAAACTATGGGGTCTAGAAACCAGTAGACTAATATCCTTAAAATACTGAATGTTAATAAAGCCAATCCAGAATTCTATATCCAGCCAACATATCCTTCAAGAATGCGTGTGAAACAAATATATTTAAGATTTTAAAAAGGCAACAGAGTTCATCACAGCAGCCTTACACTAAAAGAAATGGTAAAGAAAATTTCTCAGCTTGAAGGAACTTATACTAGCTGGGAATTCATATCAACAGGAAAGAATTAATAACCCTGGAAAGGGGCTTTTAATGAAATATATTGGCCAAATATTAGAAGGTTTTAAGTAGAAGAATGGTACAATCTCATATACATATATCTATATCTCTATATAGCTATATAGAGATATAGATATATCTCTCATAAGAATGGATTGTATTGGAGTTAAGAGAAGCATTGAGAACACTAGTGTAGCAGTTTGATATTATTGATGAATTCCAAAAAAAAGAAATATTGGATTATATTTGTAAACTGGTCTTTTCTTCTGGGTGTATTAAAGTGTATTGGATTCAGAGGTTTTACTTTTACTTAATTAAATTATGATTAGGGCTTTGATTGGTCCACGTCAGTAGGGCACTGAGTCCCCACCCTGGTGGATGGGGACTCACAGATAAAAGACATGGCAAAAGAAGTGGGTTGGAGTTTTGATGTTGGAGTTTTGATGCTGAATTTTGAGCTGGAGCCCTGGGAAGTAAGCACACAGAGGAGCTCGGTCATGAGGAAGGAGAGAAGGCCCTGGGAATAGAGATGACGTATTTGCCTGACAGTTCACAGCTGGCCTTGTAAAGACAGGCAAAGCCTAGAGAGCCTCAGAGTCTACAGCTGACCTTGTGGAGGACCAGAGGAGCCGAGCCCAGAGAGAGGCAAGCCCCAGGAAGAGAGGAACCCAGGAAGGCTGAACACTGGCAGACGTTGGCAGCCATCTTACTCCAACACGTGGCCATAGACTTTGGTGAGGGAAGTAACTTAATGCTTTATGGCCTGGTAACTGTAAGCTTCTACCCCAATTAAATGCCCTTTATAAAAACCAACCAATTTCTGGTATTTTGCATCTGCACCCCTTTGGCTGACTAATACAACTAGTCTGGAGTCAGTTCATAAATTCCAGAGTGACTTTTCTAGCTTAAATTAAATATTAAAATAATAACAGTAAGTATATAAATGGGTAGATATATGATACATTGTAGATAGAGTGTATGGAGATGGTGATGAAATAGAGTTGGGAATAAGGGAAAAGAGAGAAATTAGGGGAAATTTCTAAGTTAATCACTCATCCTTCCAGGTCAATGTGTACTATTTATTGATCTTTGAAATTTAGGTTCTTCACAAAGCAAACTCTGAAAGAGTTCAGCATACATAACTTTTATTGATGCATACATAATATTTTATTGAAATGTGATCAACACTTCTGAAAGCAGGAGGAAAAAACAGAATTGAGAAGAGGGAGAAATTTGTTGGTGATGTAGCCCTAAAAACATTTTTGATGATTTCATGGGGAATTTTGGAGCTAGAATAGTCCTTCAGAATTGTCATGAGTTCATCTATGATAGTCAGGCCTTTGAACTTCTAGACTGGATGTAGGTCACAAAAGGTAGAGAAATGATTTTGGGCAAGAGTCAAATCTTACAGTAAAAGGAACCTGGTGTCACATCATACTGTCCACCATATTCTCCCTCATGTATCACCTAGATACACTTATTCATATACATTCTGGAAGAAACTGCTGTAGGATTCAATGGATCCTTACTCTGGGGAATAGTTAGAAGAGGAATATGGGTGAAATGAACTCAGCCACAACTATATTTCATCTTAGGGTAACAACTAGTACTCATAGTCTTTCTCCTCCATTATATATTATAAACTATCCCTACCACCAACCATCAACTATTCTGTTTTGATGATTCAGCTGGTAGAACCTCATCAATGAGAAATATGAGAGACCAGCTTCCATTCCCATCTCAGGCTACTATTGCTGCATTGGTTTATTTAATGTAAAATTGGGCAGGGGAGTATTGGGTGTTGCCAGAGTGAATTACCTAAATGTCAAATATTATTTCTCCTTGTTTTCATTGTGATATAGTAAAATTCAGATGATAAATAATAGTTAATTCTGAAAGGAGTTTGACACCTCTTCTTCCATTTTTGTGCCTTGAAACAAGGACCCCAAAGTGCCCAATATAAGTCAATTGGAATTTTTCTATGTCCTTTGGAAGAAGTGTTCCACCCTTGGTAACCAAGACCTGCAGATCCCAAAGTTGAGGGGGCAGGGACCACAAATTCCTCAAGTAGGGCACTTGGAGTGATAGTAAGTCTCTTGAATCCATGTGTCACTCCTATTATGGACCCAAAGCATGTATTATCCTACAGACTAAATCCTAAAATCAAGATGTTGGTAAAGCTTCATTCCTTCTTAAGGCTCTAGAGGAGAAGTAATTTCCTTGGCTTTTATGATTTCTAGAGGCCATCTGTATATCTTGGCTTTTGGCCCTTGTTCCCTTCTTCCAACTTCAAGTCCAAAAGCAAAGGATCTCCATTTCTCTCTCTTTCTCATTCTCTCTTCTCTAGGTCTCTGTTTCTGTCATCATATCTACTCTAATTCTCACCTACTTGGTTGTTCAGTGCCTCTTCAGTATTGGATTCTCTCTGGCGTAAGCTAACATGCACTATGAAAATGTTTGCACTCATTCCCATTCTCATGTGTCCATCCATATGCCTCTATCCAGATATTCTTGTTCCTAGTCTTCCAAGTTTTCTTTTTCCAACTCCCTGTCCAGTACTTCAAACCAGTCATCATCATCCATGAATCAAAATATATTTTTACCTTGAGCTACTTCTTAATTGGCACAAAGTATATGAGTTGGGGCAAAACTCAAATCTCTGTCCATTTCTTTGCCACTCTTTTCGTATGGTGCTATGAGCTGCTATCTATTTTTGGCTGGCACCAGTATCCTAAATTAACCCATCCTTGAACTGAGCTTGTGCTTTTTCTCCTTTGTTACCTGGTCATATGTGATATAACACTTCCTTGTCACCATAGACTATTATTGAGATACCTGAATTTCCCCAACACTGATGTCTTTAATATTATAGCTATAACAAATTGTATGACTCAAGTGACAGGACTGCTTTTCTCACTACAGCATAGACCTGCTTAAGAAGCTTTTCCTATTCTGGGATCAACTCAATGCTGGAAACATTTGATACTACCAAGTATATGGGCATAGCACTACTCCCAGAAGCTGTCTTGAGAACCCAAAGAGGCAAACAGGTGTTGTTCTTTCTTATTAATTGTAGAGGAGCAAATGCAATAATTTGTAATTTACTTTGAATGAGATATTCTGCAATGCCCCTAAGCACTTAATCCCTAAAATATTTACTAATGTGTCAGGCTCCTGTATCTTCATAATATTTATTCACATTCCCTGAAGCACGTTTATCTTGCTAAGGCCTTCAATGTGCTAGACACTTCTTGCTTTTCTGGTTCAATTAGCATGATCTCATTGTTATAGTGGATAAATGTGATATTCTGCTGGATGCCAAGGGAATTTAGATGTCTTGGGATTATACTATGACAAAAGGCTGGAGAATTAACTTAGCCATGGAGCAAAATGGTAAACATATGCTGTTGTTTATTCTTTTAAAATATTAACTATTTCTGATTTTATTTATAGGTATGGAAAAGAATGCATTTGTCAATTCATTTACCACATACCACATACCTGAGATCACATATCTGAGACCAATGTTAATTTGATCTAGCAAAGGACAACATTAGGGCTACTTGGTTGATTGATTTTGTGGTGGTCTATTCTCATTCCCCATAACTTTTCTAGATTTTTCAGGGTCCATATTGGTGAATTAAATGGAGGGATATCTGGGGCAACACCTTTGAATTCCATAGACTTTTAACAATAGCATTTATATCCATCATACTCCCAGAATACAATTTTATTTTATTTTATTATTTGCCATTTTGGCATGAGTGCGTGTGTGCTTGTATAGTTTCAGAGAATTCCATTTTTCCAAATATGATAGCTCTCACTTTCCAGTTCAAGGACCCAATTGTGTATATCCAGAATTCATTTGGGGACCAGAAACAACTTCTGGGTGGGTCCACAGAAATCAGTGAACCCATTATGAGAAGGACTTTCACCAGGACTCTATTTATTACCTAGCCCTCTTATGCCTAGACTCTAACAGAGGTACCACAATTAATTTTGGTCTTTATGTTAATGTTTACTTGGATCCTGAGTCCAATAGTCTTTGAATGTTTCCTTATCCCAGAGGACAGTTACCTGAGTAAATAACAAGTGGTCCTTTTGGTGAAGGACTGGAGAGATTATTATTTTGTACACTTAATGTGGTGTTGAAGTGTCCTTCTTCCAAAGGACCCACTGTTCTTTATCTATGTGATTTGAGTCTGAAAACTGTCTACGTTCCAGAAATTTAGCTTGGGGACATGGCATTTTATTGGTGTGATTTCCTTCAAATTCCTGATTATCCATTCTTGATTTATTTTGATGGTACAAATGAAGTTATATCCTAGTTGGTTGCTTACCACTTTTGCCCATGCATACATAGTGTTTTATTATCCATCTACTTATTTTCTGTAGGGCATTCTATAGGTCAGATGCCCTTAGCAGTTACTTATTATAATAATTGCATAAGACTTTATTTTCATGCATAATTTCACCACTAGTACTCTACTGCTCTTAATTTTTTTATTGCCATTATTATCAATGAATTCCCTAACAGCTTCTCATACTTCCACTACTGGCATACAGAGAATATTTGTTACTTACATCTAAGTGATGCTGGTGACCTTCTCACCAGGATATTTCTTATAGTCTTGGTAAACGGTACATCCTCTGCACCTTCCTATGGAAAATAACCCCCTGCTGTGTTTTCTGGTTTAATAATGTTCAATTTTCTGAGTCTTTTAATCCATTCTACCACTCTTAGATCTGGTCCTCAATTTTCTTTGCTCTCCTCTTCCAGGAGATGAGAGCCAATTTGTATGCTATCAGCAAGTCTTCTGACTTGCTAAGTTACATTTAAGTATCCTTCCAGGCTTTGATAGTGAAACTAAACTCTTCAGTTCTTCCAGAAATGTGGTATTACTTTTGGATTACTATATGGCTGACAGAAGCAGTTCTAGTGCCTTCCACTTTGGCTTTTCTACCATAAAACCATCATGCCACAGATTAGGAAGTCAATGTGGGAATTCTGTTGATTGCTGAGTATGTCTCTTCCAATTGTGTATTCCCACAGAATGGGTTTGAGGACCCACTAGACCCACTGTGAGAAAGACTTGAGATTAAATTCCATTGATCACCTGACCACCATAAGCCCTTACTTTGATTTGTGGGCTACAGTCATGTTTTTGGTCTCTTGGTATTAATACCAGTTCAGAGCCTGGGGCTAGTATTCCCTCAAAAGTATGATTATTTCCTTTTCTCCAGTAAACAATCACATCTATAAAAGTATGTAGGTTCCTTTTGGAAAAATTGGAAGAAAGATTAACAGTATAAATTTTTGGGAGTGTATCAGGGTCCTTTCACAATGGCACTTAGCCTCACTTTAATTCAAGGGGATTTGGATATGTAAACTGACTCAATTTTTGAATTAATTCAGAGAGGGCATGTGCAGCAGTTTGTCATTATTTATGAATTCCAAAAAAGATATTGGATTATTTTTGTAAATTGGTCTGTTCCTCTGGGCATGATTAAATTATAATTAGGGCTTTGATTGGGCCATGTTAGTAAGGCGTTGAGTCCCCACCCCTTGGTGGGTGGGGACTCACAGATAAAAGACATGGCAAATGACAGAGTTGGAGTTCTGATGCTGAGTTTTGAGCTGGAGCCTGGGAAATGAACACACAGGAGAAGAACACAGAGGAATAGAGATGGCTCTTGGACATGGCAGAGGCCCTGGGGAGTGAGACAGAACCTTTCACCTGATGGTCTGCAGCTGGCCTTGTGGAGAAAACAGAGGAGCTGAGCTCAGAGAGAAATAAGCCCTGGGAAGAAAGGAACCCAAGAAGCCTGAAGCCTGGCAGGCATTGGCAGCCATCTTGCTCCAACACATTGCAATGGATTTTGGTGAGGGAAGTAACTTACACTTTGTGGCCTGGTAACTGTAAACTTCTATCCAAAATAGATGCTCTATATAAGAGCCAACAGATTTCTGATATTTTGCATCAGCACCCCTTTGGCCGACTACTACAGCATAAGTCTATGTTTTGGTGACTCAAGTTAGACTTTTGTTCACTTGACCTAGAACTCTTACACTTTTACAGATCAAAGAAGAATTTAGTTAAACACACATCTATTTCACTTCAAAGAACATCATGCTCAACTAACTAATGCCATAGGTCTCTACTCTTCTGACTCCACTGCCCATTATAGTAACCATACCCACCTTGTCTATGATGATTAAGTACTCCTTATGGTAACCATATCCATCTTGTCTATGATGACATAGGTATGTCCTCAGAACCTTACCAGAGTGGGGGAGAAACATGTTAAATCCATGCCAGCATTTCATTCTCCTGAAATCTTTGCATACTTTCCTCTACAGTAGACCAAAGCAGTTTTGGAATTTCAACTTCATTTAGTGTAGGCCACCTTTTGTTCAGCCAAGCAACCAAATGAACTTTTAGAGCTCTTCTAATCCTTCAAGCTAAAACATTGTATCCAGAAATCTCTGCTTAGTGGGACTGATATCAATCAAGTTTGCCTGATCCAATTTTATGTTCCTTCCACCCTTATCTAACACACTTAATATCCTTTCCCACACATATTCCCCTGATTTATGCCTGTATAAATTGGAAAAATCATGCAGTTCTTTTGCAGTGTAGAACACCTACTCACAGGTCACTCTTTGTACTTGACTTTTGGGGGCCTGCTAGGATTTGAGTCTAGTTATATGTTTAAGAACAAAGTGAATTGGTGTTGGTGCATCTTGAGTAAAATCAGCAGTATCCCACAAGGTAATTACCTAAGGGTATTTCATTAGAGACTTCTCAGGCAAAGCATCATTAAACTCCTCAGACAGGAGTAGAAGGTCTGTTTCTACTGGCAAGGAAGACTCAGCAAAATTTAAGAGTTCAATGTCTCCAGCTTCATCAGGATCTGCACATATAGCCCCATTCCAATTTCCAAGATCCCTTTCTTTCCCAATCAATGCTCACTTTAATAGCAGACACCCTGTGAAGTTGAGAATTCAAGTTGCTTTGTAGTTAAGTCACTCACAGGATAATACTTTAGGTTTGTTTTTTAGAAATCTCAGCTCTGTGGCTGTAGGGTATAATGTTTTTGGGGGGTTGGATGGGGCAGACAAAGAAACTTTCAGGTCATTTATGTGGTGTTTGAGCACCAAATTTGAAGGCCTGAGCTCATTCTTTTTTTCTCCACTTTCTCCAGTGTAGTTATAAGCCACCATCCTATCTTGTTATACTTGTTTGTTTGATAAAATTTTCTACGTTATCAAAGACAGGGTCACTCAGAACCTCACCTCCTATTACAATTTGATGAAGAGAATCCAATGGTCATATTTTGTATATCTCTATCGCCATATCATGCCATGGATTAGTAGTGCCTTTTTAACCACTGAAAATAGAGTTGAGTGCCTTTTTATCTGATCAGATTAGAAAAGTATTTCAAGAAACTGAAAAATGAATACAAAAATTTCACTTTAAGATGTTGTTTTTCTAGAACTACTCATAGTACCAAAATTTTTATCAGTCAGGGCTATTTAAAGAAACAAAACAACAGATTATATATAC
>JAQZBX010104151.1:0-10974 GCA_029593785.1 Cabassous unicinctus | reverse complement strand
CTTTCCTTTTTAATTCATTTAAAGAAATGTAAAAACAGATCCTTATGGGTTAAATTTAACGTTTATAGAGGCAAGGTAAGATTTTAGTGAACATAGCAATTTAACTCACTCTTCTCTCTTTAAATGTTATAATTTTCAGTAGCTGCAAGCCAAAAAAGCTTTCCTATTTTTAGTGTTAGTGTTCAACATAAAACTATTTTCTGTGTTTTGGAGAAGAATTTGGGCCCAATATTGTAGTCACCTGCAAACTCAGGGTTTTGAGTAACAAGGGAAAATGGCATTTCTCTACACTAAAGGAAAAGAGCCCATATGAGTACCACTAAAGTGTTACTCCAGAATTTATGTCAAATTCTTGTAAATGAAAGTCATCACGATTTTAGTATTTACTACAAATGTTTCATCTAATTGACAGACAGCTTCTGTAAATTCTGCAATATGACACTCCTCTTCCAGTTTTAGAAACTGTTAAAAAATCAGACTTCATTTGGACATGTTGTCAGTGTTTTGGCATTTTGTGGGGGCCAAATTTTAAAGGGAAACAGTGAGGTTATTATCTCCTCCGTGACACATTTGAGTGGCCACTCCCAAGTAATTCCAGCTTTCAAAAACTTTAGAATTTCCAGCCACAGAGAGCAAATGGATTTTGTTCACTGAAGTTATTCACATCCATGGCTGTATAAAAAACTGACAGCAGTAAAGATAAATTACATAGCTGTATTTTATGAGGATTTTTAAAAAAGAAATTGTGTAGTTCTTTCAAACTGCACGTTAGTGAAGAAAAATTCACAGAAGTTGAATTTGCTGGTTCATTTAAATGGAAAAATGGAGATTAAACTTTGCATAAAAGTGTAAATCAAAAATTGCCTAATTTTGAAATAAATATTAATTTCAAAATAGATTTTATTTTTTATTAATGGAATTCTATCTTACCTCTACTTCTCTGCCTACTGGCCCCCAGCCACTCACATAACTATAACTGTAAGAGTTTTTTGATTTTAAAAAATATATAATTTCCTAGAGCATGCTGCAGAAGAGAGATGGTAATAGGAAAAGAAGACTCCTTGGTACTTAAGTGGTTAACATCAACAGGTTTATTTAATGCAGGCTTTTTCTGAGGCCTTAATCTGTTATTTTGCAAAATGAATCTCCAAGGAGACGGGGTAAGTAGCATTACCCATATTTGTTTAACCACAAGCCCCAACTCATGGAATCAGTGTTCATCTATACCTACAAGTAATTTGCAAATTGCTATTCCAAAATGAAGAAGCAAATTTTCTCAAAAATTTTCAGGGTCCCATTTACTTCTAAATAAGGCCCAGAATCTTCAGCAGAACACTCTGTATTGTTTATAATGTATAATGTACCCCCCTCCATATTTCTTGGACCTTTGACCACATTACCCCACTTTCGCTTCCTCCTTCACTATCTTGAACCATTTGGAACTCCCTTGCACGTTCATGTCTCTTCCTTCCCTCTTAGTGTCCCTTCCAGCCTCCAGTGTTCTTTCCCCCTTTTCCACCAGTGATGTTGTGTTCAGTCTTTGAATCCTTACTCTAGTATCACTCCCTTTCTAAATCCTTGCTACCCTTCCTCCCTACTTTCCACCAGATAGGCTTGGTTCCCTACCCTACATTTTTATAGCACCCTGTTCCTACCTCTCCTATAAAATTTAGTGAAGGTGTATCTTGTCTTTCCCCCCTCTGTTTTGTGAGGGTCACCTGAGGGCAGACCTAGCTCTTTTTTTATGTTTGTACCACCATCACCAAGTACAGTGCCTGAAATATGGTAGGTGTTTATTAAGTCAAGGCTAAGAGCATGCATAGGCAAATATAGAGAGAAAAAGAAAACTCTAAAATGAGGTTGCCCTACATCCAGGAGAATTGCATGTCAGTAATTGAAAAGTTAAATCATCTGCTGGGTGCCCACCCTGAAGTACCTCTGAGGATACCATAATAACATACCAGGCTAATGAGAATATTCTACTAATGAGTAGAGTCACAAGTATTAAAAATTAAGGCTGATAAAAATAACTTGAGCCATTATTACTTAACCACAAATTTTGTTGGCATGTGTTCTCCCCCCCCCCTTTTGGACATTAATTTATTACGATTTAATTCACCACAGATGTATCAAACAGCCTTCTTTTTAGAATTGGCAAAGTCAATAGAAAGTGACAATATGTCAAAAGAAAACTCTGGGTGCTAATATGATTTAATGTCTGTGTCCAAATTTGTGATGGAAATTGATTTAGGGCCTTATCATCATCCTCTTATAAAGGGAATTTTCACAAGGCTATTTTAGTAGGTGAAGGGCCCATAATAGTCTTTGCTAAATATGATAAAATCTGAACTGACCTAAAAGAAAAAGTCAAAGAATCAGATGTGAGCTGGACTGAATCAAAATCTCTTTTGAAACGATGACCAAAATACAAAGTTGTTCATTTCTCCAGAAATATCATTGTCTCTAAGTTGCTAAAGTCAGTTAACTTGAGTTGCATAGAAAATGTTTTTTTTTTTAAAGTTGGGGATTGCTTCAGTAATACCCTTGTTAAAACATTCAGCATATACCCTACTGAGAAAGGGAGAAAAGAAAGAAACCAGACTGAAGGTTTAGCCAGGATGTGAGAAAACTCAGGACGTGGCATAGCATAGTAGTGGAGAGCAGTGGACAAAGTCAACTTTTCTTAAACACAGAAAAGGGATATATAATTTTTAAAGTAGGGACCTTTTGTAGGGGAAATGCTGCCAAATGCTCCTATGTGTCACTCTACAAATGTGATAATCATAGTACATGTTCATTTTTCTTTTCCATGTCAGTGAATGAGCCTATTCAGCAGAATCTATAAAAGATTTTTTTGCTTATGAATATTATTCCTACTACAGTGGGTAAGACTCATTTGTAAAAGGTGACCACAGGGGAAAATGGTCAGAGAACCTACCAGAAAGTAAAATATTGCCAACATCTGAAGACAAGGTTGCAAACATTTTATTCCATACATTTGATGCCTTTAAATTTCATGGCAAGTGAAAGAACTTGACTTGGATATTGTATAAATAACCAGAAAACACAAACTAGGTAAAATGAATAGATTGGATTATTATCAGGATGAATCACTTCATCTTGCTGATCCTTTGACCCTGAACACATTTTATAAAATAATGAATATTGAACTAGCATTGGTGGATCATACCTTTGGCCTTCAGGAGCATCACTGTCCATTGTCACATTATTATAATGATGGCACGACTTACTGTAGTAGTGATTGATATTAACAATGGATGTGGATTATATATATACATATATTTTTTAAATACACACACATACATTTAACTGGTCAGTAATAATAACCACACAGAAAAAATATCTATTGCTGCTAAATAATACCTACTCCCAAAGAGTCATAACAGTTGCAGAAAGCATTCCCAGGGTCAGAACCTTCTGAAAATAAAGCAAATTAATTTCTTGATACAAATCCCCCTTTGTTTGAATGCCTTTCCTAAAGTTGTATCCAAGAGACAAATGTGGTCTGCAGAGTATGCCATGAGACTCATTTTTCTAGGTACTACTTTTCCATGAATTAACTTCTCCATGCCAATCAATCCCACATGGCATATTGGAAGCCATGCTACAGTTATTGTTGTATTTGTCTTCTTTTGTTATATTTAACTCCAGATACCAAAGCATTTAGATTATTGGGTACCCTCTGACATCTAGTATCACAACTAATCCATGAATAAATAACACAGCAAGGGTTTAAAATTTTTCATTTCCATTTTTAAGTTGTATTAATTCAACCTGTTTCTAATGGTCTATAGCAGCCCATTCCCCATTAACCACAGTATAGAGACTTAAATTTTTTTCAACTATTAAAGTGTATTAATAGTGTAATATTAAAAATATTTTGCACTGCCATTCAGCTTTCCTCCAAAAATACAATCATTTTTATGAGTTTTTTTGTGTGTATATCCTTCCAAAAATAATCTATGTATTTGCCAGCAGAGATATATACAAATACTATAGAAATGTGTAATTTAAAAAGTTGAGATTGTGACACTACAAATGCAGGCCTCTCCTTCCTGGAGCAAGCAAAAACAAAACCAAGAAACACACAAACATAAATGTGAGTTAAGAAGTAGATATAAGATGATATGAAAGGCATAGTTACTGATGATTCTGTTATAACAAAAAATAAATAAAAAGATAGACTGTGAAGGTGACGTTAAGCAACCAAAGGAGAAGACCTGGGAGAAAGCTACTCTGCCTTTGCCATAGGATGTAGTGGAAACTCTGGTGGCTGCATTATCAGATTGATCTGGATTTAGATCCTGTCTTTGCCCCTTATTAACCACGTGGCGTTGGACAAAATAGTCAGTTCTCTGAACCCATTTCCAACTTCAAAACTGCAATAAGTTGTACCTCATAATATAATCCTGAGGATCTTATGAGATTTTGCACAAAGAGTTCTGTTTTTCATAGTTTTGAAGATCATACTCATATTTTCCCCAGCCCTAGATAAGAAAATGATTAAAATAATTTTTCTCCTATGAATAGTATAATAACCCTATACCTTCAACAAAAAGTTAAATTACTTTCAATATACTCTTGACCAAAGCAGATGCAATTAAAATATACTTTAGAATTCTGACCTTTTGAAGTACAAATTTTCTTGTGACTAACATGGAAAGTTAGTCCAGAAGAATCTGTTATCCAGAGTAACAGAATACCCCATTTTACCAGCTGATGCAAGTTTATGGTACATGTAAGGAAGTCCTGCTGGAAAACTGGACTTTCTGTAGACATGTGTATTTAAGTTAGACTTAAGTGTTTTTTTTGACCTAAAGGCACAGTTGGGCTTGCTCAAGAGCCACACCCTCATCTATCATCTACCCCCAATAACCTTATCTCTTTGAAATGTAGTATATGGTTCCCTGGATACTGAGTTTTTCACTGATGTTTAATTCTCTTAATATAGAGCTATTAAGTCAAAAAGAGGTGAGGGGAGTGGGTGTAGCTCAGTGGTTGGGCACCTGCTTCACATGTATGAAGTCCCAGGTTCAATCCCCGTACCTCCTTAAAAGAAAAAAATGAACAACAGCAAAAAATATTCACAAAAAAACCTGTCCTGTCATGGGTAACAAAAAGTTATTGAATGTTTTCTTCATCCTCTCATTTGTTCTGAAGCATATATATACATATATATATATATGTGTGTGTATATATATATTTTTTTTAAAAGAAGCTTTAGATTACATAAATGATGCATAAAAAATATAAGGGAGTCTCATATACCCCACCCCCTCTCCCTCCTACACTTTTCCACATTAACAACATCCTTCATTAGTGTGGTACGTTTGTTACAATTAATGAACCCACACTGAAGCATACTATAGTTTACATTATAATTTATACTTTGTCCAGCACAATTTTGTAAGTTATAACAAAATATACAATGGCCTGTATCCGTCACTGCAATGTCATGCAGGATAAATCCAATGTCCCGAAAATGCCCCCATATTACACCTATTCTTCCTTCTCCATCCTTTAGAACCTCTGGTGACCACTGCCTTTACATCAATGATAAGAGTTCGTCCATTGCTAGAATATTAAGTCTATGGTAGAATAATAAGTCTACTTTAGTCCATTGTTCATTCCCCAATCCTGAGGATTTTGAGATGGTGATGCCCACTCTGCTTCTAATTGAGGGGGGCTTAGATCTCATGGGGCAGATGGATGAAGCTATCTTGCTTACAGTTATAGACACTGTTTCTTGGGATGGATGTTGTCCACCATCAGCTCCTTGTTAGTTGTCCTTGTGAGTCCAATGAACTGAAGACTAGGTGTTACAACTCTGCAGAACTTTAGGGCTCAACTGGCACATGGATGAACCAAAGATTTAAGTCTCTGGGACATATATTTATCAAGTATATTGCTAATTATGGGTTCAAACTAAAGTATATTTTAATTGCATCTCTTCCCAGAAGAAATGCAGGGAGGGATGGATGACAAGCCCAGGCCTTGGATGAAGCTGCTCAAACTCTCCCAAATAGATTATCTTCAAATAAGAATAAATATGAGTGGTTCTGGCAGGGGCTCCATGAACATATCAGTTACAAAACTGTTTTTCATAAATTCCACAAATCTGTGGCAGTAGCAATATTAATGTAAAACAAGGGCAAAGAAAGTGACCATTTTAGTGAAACTGTTCATGATAAATGTTATAAACAAGGTCACAATAACCTGTGCATGGTCAGCATTAAACACACAGATCTGGTTCAAGGTCAAGCGGTATCAGCATTCTGCAGAACACAATCTGTCATTTTTGTGAATTTTTTAATTGCTAGAAATACACCCTTAAATTAACCTACTTATAAATTAGAAGAAAATGTGATTTAAGGGAATACTTTAGAGGTAAGGTTTAAAACACATTTTAATATGTTGAGGAATTATTGCTTTTGGAAAATGGCATAAAATTTCAATTGAATTTGTATAAATCCATTTCCATGGTGTTTAATATTTTTCAGAATAATTTATAATAACATAGGGCCCTATGATAAGGATTAATAACAAAGGTAGCACCAATAAGAAAATTAAGCATCAATGACCAAAAAAAAAAAAAAATCTATATTGAGGTTCCTACTCTGCCCTTCCTTTTTTCACTCTCCTTTAAATCTTCTAGCTCCAGAGAATTCTGTTTCAACTTTCTCCTTACTGGAAGAGCATTAATTCTCACAAGATACAGATACCTCAGTTACTTAAAATATAATTAGGGTTTTTATTTTTTTCTTTTAATTAGATTTGCTTTCTCCTTTGACTTAAAGTATGGCCACTCATGTTTTGTTTGTTAGTAAAGTGGGATAAGTGACTTCAAAATAATATTTCTTGTAACCCAAACCATGTATCACTAAAAACATTTGAATAAAAGTTAAACAAGTCTCAAATTAAAATGAAACATGCTCCTCAATCACCAAATATCCTAAGTGAAAAATGACTTTTGAAAATTTTCCTCTAATATGAGAATTATACACTTGAATAAAGGTTCTTATTTTCAACATTATTTCACTGTGATTTTATAGACTTTCTCAATGATCTACTGCTAATAATAATAGTTGTTGAACTAAGGGTCAGACATATTTAATATTGTCCTCATAACAACCTATGGGATAAGTACTAGGATCCTTTATTTAACAGATTAAAAAAAAAAAAAAGTAGAGTGAAGAAAAGCTAAGAATCTTGCTAAAAGCCCTATAACCCGTGGGTGACTGTGACCAGAACTCTGCTCTAGCTGTCCCATGCTTCTCCCATCGATAATTGCTCCTCTCTCTGAGACTTAACCAAAGCCATGATCTGAGGAAAATGTAGTAATCAATAGTTTCTGTAAAGGTATTTACAGCGTTGCTGATGGCTTCTGCAGGATTTTCTTGAAATGACAGGATCCAGACTTCATAATCCTCTTCAAAGTATACTATACATAACCAAGTAAAGTTAAGAAGGATTACTACCTGTAAGTCATATAAGTTTGTATAGGGTTTGTGTGTTCCGTAGACTCTTTGAAGGAGATATATTAAGTTCCTCGCAAGATATGCAAACCCACTTACAATCTGAGAGTTTGGTTTAACTGGGACCAACAGATTGAGTAAAAGCTACTCTATCTAGTATTCTAAACACTGTTTGTAGTGCTGCATGTGTAATTATATCCTAATTTTTGACAACAATATGTTAAATTAATGGTAGCTATTATTATAAATAATAAATGAGAAAAACAGGTTGAAATTAACAACATTTAAATATTTAAGTTGGAATTATTGAGGAAGGAATTGTTTTATATAAGTAAATTTTACAGAGAGTCAAAAATAGCTATTTTAATTAATGCCATTTGTTTGAAAAAAGATCCCAAATACTGTTCCTTGGGAGCTACTGAGTTCACCATTTGCAACTTGACCTCCAGGCCTGTTACAATGCACGAAATAGAAGTTCCAAACGCTGTTCCTTCTCGCACAACCGAGTGAGGCTCAGATAGAGGTTTTCCCACCCAGGTAGAGAAGCTGCTCTTTCAGCCGATTTTTGGTGGCTGCCTCTCTTCTCTGTTGACAGGCACTGCCTGTTGTTTATCATCCCTACCATTGCCTGCTTCCACCTGATGTTTCCCCCTGCTTCTGAGCTCCATCACATACTATTCTCGGCTTTTCTTTTTCCTTTGCTCTTTTGTCTTCAATTGTGTCCTCTGCCCTTCCTGGCTTTCACCCTGCAAATGCAATATTTTGTGAACTTCACCAGCCAGCCAAAGTAATTCTTTTTTATTGGTGAAGCAGATGGGAAGAAATCCTTGTTTGCGCTTTTACTCTTTGCAGACGTTTATTTTCATTGTTTTAGAGATTCAAGGAAGATTTCTTGCTCTCAAAGCCTTTTGTTGTGTCTTCATCTAGGATCAAAGCTATCCTGGTGTGATGAGTTTATATTGTATCATCTTAGCTAAGCTGGAACTGTATTTCCCAGAATTTCTCTCACTGCATACTCTTAGCTAGTGTGGTCCACAGGAAACATTTTGCACAGGAAGCCAGAAGAGAAAGAGCCATTATATTAATTTACACTCAGGAGGTCAGCAGAGGGCCTGGAACACTGCTGCATAGCATGGACATTCCTGCTATCCGCCTGCCCACAGCTACTCCAGCTGCTGCTGGATCTCCTGCTTCAGCGTCTCTGAATCCTGGGCCAGGTGGTGTCACAGGGCTATAGCATCCCAGCATTATATAAGCTGGAAGCTTGGAGGTAGTGACATGATGGGCATTACACCCCTTCATTTTGCCAACCCAGGGCTATAGCTCCTGCCAGCCCAGGAACCCTGATCACCTCCCATTTCTCACTGGTCCTTTACATTGATATGCTGATTGGATCTTGTGAGCAGAAGTAGCAGCTTCCCCTGACACATGGGTGAAACAATTGTGTGCCAGAAAGTGGGAAATAAATCCTGCAATCATTCAGGGGCCGGCCACTTTAGTGAAATTTCTAAGTGCCAGTGGTCTGGGGTGTATATCCTTTCCAAAGCTAATTACAAGCTGTTGTGTCTGACCCCTCCTACCATTACAAAAGGGCATAATGCCTACTGGACTCTGGACTTAGGGGGCAAGATATGCGTCTTTCAGGCATGTTAATCCAACCCATTTACTGAGCCACCTGAAAAACTGACTGGTTTTAATGGATCCCAGAAGAGAAGAAGGCTCTGCCACAGGCCCAGGTCGCCATGCCATTTTGGCATATGATGGACTCTACAGATGTGATGGTGCTTAAAAGGTCAGTGGGTGGATACAGGTGCTGATGGAGCCTTTGACCTTCTCCTATAGTGGGTCACAGCACAACTTCTTAGGATATTGGAGCAAAACTAGGCCATCTTCTATAGAAAAGTATTACTATTCTCCTTCTGATAAAGAGTTTCTTGCTTGCTGTTGGACCTTTGGCACACAGCAGCCCTGGAGGAGGCTGAGGTCAGGGAAAGGCCTGAGGCCAAGAAGCATGATGGCAGGAAGAGCAGGTGCTGCCCGTCTCCAAGGTGGTGGACATGTCCCAGGCCGGTCTGGCTAAGGTGGTGCAGGACCTGCTGATTGGGAATTGACCCATCCAATGCACGGATGAAGACAGATGGTGTTGGTGAGACGATGGAATGAGGGGAGCTAAGCTGTGTGGAAGGAGCTGAGCTCTGTTGGGAGATTTCCTCCAGGAAATTCCAGTTCTTTGACCATAATAATCTACTGTGTCTTGTTCCCTTCTGTATCTCCAGAACCTAGGCTATTTCTTGGTACTAATAATGCACTAAAAAGTACTTATTGAATGAATGAATGAATGAATGAATGAATGAATGAAATAGTATTTCAAATTGCCTTTAAAAAAAGTTCTATTTAAATGCCAAGTTGACAGAGATTAGATTGTGGTGGATTTGTATCATGGAATTTCATTTCTGAGAAAACCCTTCCCTACATAAAGTGCAGCATTAAATTGGGCTGCTAGTGACATTTTACAGAAGTTTTGGAAGGTGGAAATGAAGGGGCAAACGTATTTCTTTACACTCACAAAGTCAGTGCAAGTAACAAGGGCTGTTGCATCTCATGTACATTGTCCCTTATCTGCTGACTCACGTGGTTGGTGTGGGGCAGCAGCTGGACTCTTGGCTCTTCCAGCTATTGCTGGATCTTCTGATTCAGCTTGTTTGACTTCTGGGCAAATGCAGGTTTAGCTCACAAAAAAAGAGGTCCAGTTTCTCCTGAAGATTGTCCCAATGATAGAAATTGGAGGCTGAGAGGCAGAAAAAGATGACAGGGGTTCCAGTCCTTCCTTGTGGTGTGCAGCTTAGCTTCGCAGAGGCCAGCTTTCCCTTGCATTTCTTACTTCATGTCCATCTCCTTCCCAAATGCCGGCCACATACCACAAGGATGCAACACCAGACACAGAAACAGTGTGGACTGTGTAAACAGCTCCGACAAAAATTTTCTAAGATCAAACCCCCACAAGAAATCCCTTATTTTATATGGATATATATTTTAGTGATTCTGCTTCTCTGATTGATGCCCCTGATTGTTCAAAACCTGGTTTCCAGATAATCAGATGGTAATTTATATATACAGAACTCCAAAAGGCTTTAAGAGAGATGAGGGGAAATGTGAGATACGGTCCTTGCCTTCAAAGATCTGACAATTTGAAGACAAGCTTTTCTTAATGATTTCTGATTTTAAACTGTCATTTTGCCAAATATCAATGATCAATGATCTCTTATACTAATTTTGAGACTGTTCTCTAAGCTGTAGGAGGTGAGATGGATCTACCAGTAACCCCAGAAAATGATTTAGAAATTACTTTTTCGAGTATGTTCACCGCTAATTTTACTTTGTTGTTCAAATGCTTTTTCTTGCTAAAAGGCAAATGCTAAAAAATAATGTCAAGCAGTTTAAGGAAGCTAACAATTTGATGTCTGATAATTGAAGGCTG
>JAQZBX010104150.1:0-10979 GCA_029593785.1 Cabassous unicinctus | reverse complement strand
TTTTTTTTTTTTTTTTTACTATTCATGTGTTCCCTGGAGAAGCAATTATAATTTCATTCAAGAACTTTTCTTTTGCATTCAAAACTTGGCTAACGCACAAGAGATCTAGTGTTGGCTATCCCGGCTTTCCACCTTGCTTCCTCAGTAAGCATATTCATTTCTAGCTTTTGATTTACAGTTAGAGATGTGACTCTTTCTTTCACTTGAACACTTAAAGGCCACTGTAGGGTTATTAGTTGGCCTAATTTGAATATTGTTATCTCACGAAATAGGGAGGCCTGAAAGGAAGAGACAGGGAATGGCCTGTCGGTGGAGCAGTCAAGACACACGTTTATCTATAAGTTCATCTTATATGGTACATTTCATGGAGTATCAAAACAATGACAGTAATAACATCAAAGATCACAGATCATCATAACAGATACAATAAGGACAAAGTTTGAAATATTGCACGAGTTACCAAAATGTGAAGAGAAGGGAAGAGGGTGTGGCTCAATCGATAGAGCTCCCGTTTACCATATGGGAGGCCCCGAGTTCGCTTCCCGGGGCCTCCTTGTGGGGGCAGGCCGGCCCGCGCGGCGCGGTGGGCTGTTGCAGCAGGACCTCACAGCAAGGGGGAGATAAGCAGACACAGAAGAGAGACACAGCGAATGGACACAGCAGACACAAGCAGCAAGTGGGGGATAAATAAATAAATAAATAAATCTTAAAAAATGTGAAGAGAAGTGAGCATATGTTCTTAGAAAAATGGTGCCGATAGACTTGCTTGATGGAGGGTTGCCACAAACCTTAAATTTGCTTTAAAAAAACCAACAAAAATGCTATATCTGAAGTGCAATAAAACGAGGCATGCCTGTAGTCCAAGCAAGAGACAGTAGGGAGGGGCATTGGTGATGGAGAAAGATTCCATCTATACTAGAATTACAATGTACTAGATTTGGAAATGAGTTGGGTATTGAATTGAGGGAGAAGGAACTTTCAAAGACAAGATCTTGGTTTCTGGCTCAAGTGTCTGATTTTTGGTACCATTTAACAAAATGGAGAAATGGATTTAAGGGGAAAGATTGACTTCATTGTTGGACATATGTTTGAGAAGCCTGGGAGACATCAAGGAAGAGAATAAATGAACAGATGGATATACAGTTTGATCTATGAGCAGGAACTAAGAAGAGAGGTTTGTAGAGAAAAATTGAGGGGAATTGTCAACATATAAATGATACTGATGTCATGGAAGTAGGTGAGATTCCCTAGGGAAAGAGTACAGGGTTAAAAGCAAATGAGGCCCTGAGGAAGGACATTTATAGTGTGGCACAGGAGGAGGACTCCACCGGGAAGTGTGATTTCCTAAGTTAAACTGTTCTCTTTACAAACATGTATTGAGTACCATGTATTATGTACCGTAGTAGGCGCTGGGTACTGCAAGATGAACAAGAACTGATCCCTGACATCAGGAAACTTGCACTGCAGCCAAGGAGGCATTCATGGAAAGAAATCATTACAATACAGCATAATACATTCTGTGATGCTTATATAAAAGGCACGGTGGTAATATCACTTGGGATTAAATAGGAAAACAGGCCAGAAAAGCCCTTTACTGGGCATGGGATGGACAGGGATTCTTCAGACCAGCAAGGTGGGGAATGGTTTTCACTGCAGAGAGGACGACACAGACACAAGAGGCAGTGAATCAGCCTACCATGATCAGGAACTGAAAAGGACTCTGGTATGGCTGAAAAACAGGGGAATGCAGGAGAAGATTGATAACGCCATTCCGTAAGTGGTGGAATGTGTCAAAGGGGATCTTCAGAACCTAGAATAGTGGCTGGCAGGAAGCACACAGTCGATAAATATTCACTAAAAGAATGCGTGACTGTGTTAGTTTACCAGGGCTGCTATGACAAATATCACACAATGGGCTGGCTTAAACAACGTGACTGTAGGGTCTCCTGATCTTAGAGGCCAGAAGTCCAAAATCAAGTCTCAACAGATCATGCCTTCTCTCAGTCTGTTGCCAGTTTGCCACAATCCTTGGGGTTCCTTGGCTTGCATCTTGGTCTCTGTCACATAGTATTCTATCTCCTCGGTCTCCTCTGGTCTCTTTCTCTGACTTCTGGCTTGGTTTCCTTTGCTAACAAGGACTCTAGTCATATGGACTAATTACCACGCTGATTCACCTTGGCCTCATCTAAATAGGATCTTTCAAGAGCCGATTTGCAAATGAGTTCACACCTTAACTAATATCTTTCAAGGTCTTTTTAAAAATGAGCTCAAACCACAGGCCTTGTACATGTCTTTATGGGGGATGTGATTCAATCCCCAGTGTTCAAGTTGCATTTCACAAAGACCCTTCCAGTAGCAGCAGAAATAGTACATCAATTACAGGAAAAAGTGGACTGGGTTTCCAAAAAGCTGGGGGACTGTGAGAGTTGACAGAGAGGAAGGAAGGAAAGGCAGGAGGGAAAGGAAGGTTTATGGAAGAGCTACTTAGGTATCCTGAGTATTGTCGTTAGTATAGCTTAAAAAACATGCTTTAGAACTTCTAAGGTTTAGAGAAACTTAGATTTGACAAATATTGACTGAATGCTTAGTAAGAACAGGAGCAGGGCTGATTGTTGGAGATAGCAGTGAATACAACAGATACCTACTCTTAGCAAAAAAGATAGGGGTTGAACAAACAATTTATCTTTGCTGATAAAACCAGTTCATCTGATAGTTCTTACTTTTTAGAGAAAGTAAGGAAGGATATCTTTTAAATTGCTTGGTATATTGTGCTGGGTTTAAAAAAAAATTTTTTTTTAAATCTATTTAAGGATTTTTTGGTTACATTTTCTTTATTCTCCAGCAACATGGAATTATTTTCCAGCAATGTGTAGCATTAGAATAGTCGATTATTACAGTTACAAGTCTGTTGTAATCACAAAGGACTTGAGGGTTTCCTTCCACTGTGAATTTCTCTCCTTAAGCATCTTTAAAAATTAGCTTATTTTATTATTTCTGTCTAGAGGGGAGTAGAATGTAGTTTTGTCTCCTCTATATCCCCAAATCTTCCCCTCTTATGTCCCTCACCCTAGTCCAAATTGAAATTAATACCCTTCTGAGCCATTGCTCCTGTCCTTCTGAGCCCACAGATACTGTGTATTTAAGCAAAATAAACCCTAGGGATAAGGGGTGGAGGGATGGGAGGTGGGTGCAGAATGTGGGGTAGGGTTCATCATTTTCTACCATCATTGTTGAGCCTCAGTTTCTCCAAGTCAGTCAGTCAATCTTTGAGGCCAAACTCCTTGGAAACACTCCACCTAGATCCAGAGGTCTAGGACCAGGTACATGTCCATTTGGTTCCAGCACTATGTTCTTCTGGACCACTAATAAGCTCCACCAAAGTCCTACAGACCATCCTTCAAATCCCAAGGGCTGCAGTCTTTATCCTTATGACCTATGACCCCTTTACAACAGAGCCTTCATTTCCATTCTCATTCAATCCTCCCAAGGCTCTGTACATAGATAGGGTTTTCTCCACTTTGCAGATGACCAGAGATTGGGGAGGTTAAGCAACAGACCCACATCTACCAAGCAGCAGAGGGAATCCTTGAAACCATCTTTCATGACGTGAACTTAATTGCTCTTTCCACCCCAAGGTAGATGGCATAAGGTAAGGTTTATGACGCAGCATCCCAGCAGGATATCACATCACTACAATATCCTCTGAGTTCCTAGTCATGATATATGCTCAATAATTATAAGTGAGCTAGATTCGGAGCTAGCTATTAATTGACGTACTGATCCATGCAGACAGTGGCATTTAAGGGGGTAATGAAAGGAGAAGAATGGGATATTGGAAATAAAAATGCCTCGAGCAGAAACGACTTCAAACAAACCATATTTAGAGTCGCCAGTATCAAGGGAAGGTAAATGATTTCTGAAGTCAGGGAGTCCGAGAAGAGTCAGCTGTGCTTCTGGTGGATCAGAGAAAATGACCTGGCCCAGGAAGGGACCCCAGCCAGACTTTTCTCCTCCAGATGACCCCTTTTCTTACCCAACCCCACTTTTAGTCTGGGCAAAGGAAGGGGAAAAAAATCCCTAGAACTGCCTGCCTTGTTTGATTCTCTGCTGCTTCAGAGACTGGAAGTGAGATTTCAACATACCAAAACCTGTTATGTCAAGTATTTTATGTCTAGGAAGGGAGGTGGGTAAAAAATAACCCAGGGAAAAATTGAGCAAGGATGAACTAAGGAAAGGATTCTGATCAAAGAGGTTTCTAATAAACCTTTTCAAATACTTCCTTCTGTCTTTGCCACCACGAGCTCCTCAGTGCTGGGTAGGGACCCAGCTTCCAATTCATACAATGGCAGTCAATTTAAAGTCAGGGATTGCAGAGATTAAACCATTCCTTTTTAATGATGCCCTTACAGAGAGCCACACAGGGACCTCCCTGTCATTTCCAACTGGGCTCATCCTCTTGTCTTTCTGGAACTTCTGAATGGGCATTAGAGCCAGGCTATGCCATCTCCCATGGAAATAGATTGAGAGGAGGATGCTCTTTCTTTCCTTCATAGATCCTGATGAATGCAGAACTAAAGAATTACAGCAGAATAAAATGTTATTTTAAAGCAGTTCAGAGTGAGGACTTGAAATGATTTTCATGGCCAACCATAATGTGGTTTTAGAATTAATCTCCAGAGGGTCTTATATGCTCATCTTTTTCTATCAAACATTTTTGTCCTGATTTCTAACAATGTATTTCACAATAGGCATTCTCTTTTCAGCTCATTAGAGCAAGTGAAATCAGAAGAACCATGTCAATGGTAAAGCCAGACTCCTGTTTTCAGGGATTTTACTGCTATTCTGTTTGGATGACAGTGGCCAAAAGTCTTGCATATGCCTTTTGTCAGGTATCTAATTTTACACAGTAGACACATCTTAGTACTCTGCTTTTTAGAATTATCAGATTATATTACTGTGCAATAAGAATTCCTGTTACAACAAAGAAACCTCAAGGACATTCAAAGACAGCATGGTTGAAACACAACAGACCATTTTAGATGTTTGAGAGATGAATAATTCTGATTGTCTTAATGTCTTATCTAATTTAATCCTGCCGATGGTACTGTGATGACAGGGCAAGCATCAGCCTGCTCTATAGAAAGAGCAGAAAGGTGAAATCATTTGCCTTGAGTTTCACAGCTGGTTATGGAAAAAACAGAGGTGGAATCCAAAGTGCCAAAACAGAAAGTCAGAAGGGTCCTGCCATTTGTAGTTGTAAGCACTCAGGGCCTGGGGTAATGCAGAAAAGGAAGAGACCAGTTGAGATGTCAGAAGAATTGCATGATGCCTACAGAATCCTATCTCCAGTCTCACCCCAAGAAGGAATGATCACAAAGACAATTTTCTAGATTGGCACCATCCTATATAAAACTCTCTTCTGCAATTACTTTCCATCATGTTCCACCCCATATAGTATAAGAGGAAGAGGTGGTGGGGGCTGGAGGGATATCAGCATGAGGTTGAGGGTTTCTATGGGCACCAGCATCTCTAGCCTCCTTTTGTACTCTGTGTACCATACAAACAAGGCTGTTCACTTTGCAGAAATCTTCCACTATTCCAGATTTCTGGCATCCCATAATTTTTTTTAAATTAGTGTGGCACATTAATTGCAATTGATAAACACATCCTGGGGCTTTGCCACTAAGCATGGACCATAGTTCACATTGTAGACCACAATCTCTCCCACACAGTTCTGCATGTTATTTTAAATCTGCGCTTCATCCCAGCATTTGGTACCCATACATCAAAAAAATCCTATATGACGTAGGTTTTATTTACCAAATAAGGAAAACAAAGTACCTGGTAAGAAGGCTCTAAAATTTCATCTGAGGAAGAACGTATTGAAAAGCAAAGTCTTTTGTATAATCGTGAAGCCATTCAGCTCCATGTAAATTCCTTTTGGCGAGACAAAGAATAGATTTTAGTTTTTGCCTTGGAGCACAGCTGACAACAATTCTTTGAACATTGGGCTTCTGTGTAGTTAATTTTA
This sequence comes from Cabassous unicinctus, assembly GCA_029593785.1. Classification (NCBI taxonomy): domain Eukaryota; kingdom Metazoa; phylum Chordata; class Mammalia; order Cingulata; family Chlamyphoridae; genus Cabassous; species Cabassous unicinctus. Next base: position 4,948 of record JAQZBX010104150.1, on the reverse strand, counting down.
GACTGCTAATAATAACATTCTCTCGCTGATTATTCTTAATTAAACTTACTCCTGAGCCACTGTTAAATGCCAAAAAACCTGTATCCTTAGAATATTCTTCCAGAAGTCTTTGGCTTATAACGGCCTGAAAAGATTATTCCCTACTCCCACACTGCAGGTTGCCACTCCTATACATTAAAACTTACCAAACTGCCCCTAGCAGGCATCGTGCCAATCCCAGCAAGAGTATTTAAAGCAAATACATACAAAGCCATGTCTTGATTCACATACATGAACATCATGCATTGTCTCCCATCCTCCTTTCCTTCCTATGAAACAGTCGGATTTTTATGATGCCTCCCCTATTCCTCCAAGTGAGCCTTGACAGCTATGACCTAGTCAGTACAAAGTATTCCTGATATCAAGAGTAGACATAGGGGATGGATGTGGCTCAAACAGTTGGGTGTCCATCTACCATATGGAAGGACCTGGGTTCGATCCCCAGGACCTCCCGGTAAAAAAGAAGAAAAAAAAAAAAGGTGGGCATAGCACCTTACTGGGTCTGAGCAGAGTTAAGTTCAGGATTCTTTCATTGATTGGTTGGAAAACAAAAGTGCTCCCTTCTTCTTGACAAAGTGGTGTATGGCTGTGATGGCTGGGATTGCTAAATCATTTTGCAACCACCAGCCTGAGTGAACCAAAGAATGCAGAGCTAAGAAAATTACAGAGAAATGGAGCTGCAGTCTGATCAAACCCTCATAACCTATTGCTAGAATTCTCATTTGCACAAGCAAATAAGTTCCCATTATGGCTTACTCCAATTTGAATTGGGGTTTCTCTTAATTAGAAACCAAAAGCATCAATTCATTAATTAATGAAGTGATTGTGCAAACAAATTTCTTTGACCCCTGACAGAAATGTTCCAGAATTGGTTACATTTACAGCACTCACTGCCAGAAGAAAAAAAAAAAAGTTCAGTGTTTCCAGGAAAGGAACTCAAAACCCTAAACCACAAAGCCTCATACATAGGGTCCTTATTAACATTTAATACAGGAAATAAAGAAGGAAAAATTAAAAGGCAGACCCCAGACTTGGGGACTTCCTAGCTCTTGGTCACATGGAGAAGAATGAAGAAAGCTGGCTTCATCTGCCCGAGCCTCACTATTTATAATTTCCTAGTTCTTTGTCCTCATTTCCCTTCAACTGGTACTGTTTCTTCTCCACGGGCTGTTTGAAACTTTGCCATTTTGCCATGTTTTCCTTTCCTTCCCTTTCCTTCTCCTTGTCTTTACAGTATTCACCATCATTGCCACGCAAAGAGCTTTTTGTCAGACAGAAAACTTCAACATTGTGTTGCGTAGAAGTTTTTAGATTCAAAGGAACAAGTCATGGGTGATAAGAGATATACAGTTGTCACACTGGCCGTTGCTTGGACAGAATTAAACAATTTTGAGTGAACTAGTAACAAATTAATCTTTCTAAGACACTGAATGACCCTTGAAAAAATTCAGCCCTAATTCTCGATTCTATTGTGTATAAACAGATAATCATTGCCTTTTCTTCAAATCCTTAAAAGATGGAAATAATTAACCAAAACTACCATAAAATCTAGCCAATTAATAAATCATAAGGTTAAATGAGATAATACGTGTAAAGCACTTAGAATTGGTAACAGTAAGAATGCAGACTATTGAGTGTTATCATTTATTGTTACGATTAAAGTAAATATCAAACATTACAATTGAACACATTCCATTTAAATTATTCAGCTTGGGCAATTGTCAGCCCAATTATTCTTCACAGAAATGTCCAAGTCCATATTCACATTGCATTCAGATGCTTTCAATATAACTTGCAATAAATTCTAGATATATTTGACAACATCCCAAAGATTTTTTTAAAGCATAGAAAATACAGGAATTTAATCATTAGTTTTATGAAGCTGTCTTAGTCTTGGGGGGGCGGGGGTGGAAAGTCAATGCCTGTGCTCCCAATTTTGCATTCTGTTAATGGTACATCCACCATGAAGTAAAACATAATCATCTCCAAAGACATAAAGACCGTTGAAACATATTCCAGTATATGTGTATTTACCAATAATAAATTCCCTCCCCAAACCAAATTAAAATCATAGAAAAAGACAATTCCCAAACTGAGGAACACATTTGGCAAGAATGTAAATAGATCCCATGTTGATTTCCCAGTTTAATTGATCATATTTCCCAGTTCTCTTTTAACAGCCATTTCAACCAACTCTTGTTTTTGGTTAAAAATGAAAGGCTAATTTAGAAAGCTGGTTCACATCTTCCAAGGGAGCTTCTCCACAGCTTTCCATTGCTGCTTCATCTGTTTAGCACACCAAAAGAAAAAAAAAAATTTCTGCATGAAGAATTTCCAAATAAGTTTTTCTAAGATTTCTTATAGAGTTAAAGCCCCATTAAAAAACCAGCCCATTTTTCTTATGAGTGGGGCAGATAATGGATTGGCTCAATCAACATCTATTCCAGCTTCCTTCTAGTGCACCTTTCTGGCCATCAAAGACTACAAAAAACCCAAGCCCCCTTGGAGCTAGGGTTCTAGATGTGATTTAGGTTCCACTTGCTTAGGACTCAAATTTGGAACTTTGCATACGGGCAGAGAGGCAGTGTGATACCGAAACCAGCATTCTATGTATGAGGTATGTCTACCAACTTTGCAGCAATGCTATTCTCTTCCCAACTCTTTAGCACTGTGTATGATTTCTACTGAAAACTCAAATCCTAATTTTAGAAACAGAATGAAGGAACAACTAAGAAAAGAGTCTGGCAAACAACTTCTGGGAGATTCAAATCCTATTTCTGACACTTCGTCTATTCTCTGAACAGTCTATGCAGTGTAGAGACAGGCTATACAAGTGAAATGAGTATCAAGGTTTTAAATATCACCCAAATGTCGCTGATGCCTAAATTTATATCTCTAGCCCTACCCTGCTAATCACTAATCCAAGTGATTCCTGAATATCATCATCATATGGATGTCTGACAGCATCTCAGGCTTAGCATGTCCATGCACATACAAAATAGGAGCTTGATCTTTCCTGCCAAACCTGCCTCGGTCTTCTCAGTCTCAGTTGGAGACCAAAATGTAGGAGTCACTGTGGTTCGTCTCTCCCTGAAATCTGCAGCTTTATAAATTCAGTGAATTTCTATTGGCTCTACCAGTAATATATCCTGAGTCTAACCCTTTTCTCCCACTTATTTAGAGAAGTCTTTTCTAACCTAGACTGTGACAACTTTCTCCTAACTGGTCACTCTGCTTTCCCCTTTTTCTTTACTTCCCCCGCAGTCCATGCTCCCCACAGCAGCCAGAGTGAACATTTAAAAATAAAAACCAGGGGAGTGGATGTAGCTCAAGTGGCTGAGTGCCTGCTTCCCTATGAGGTCCCGGATTCAATCCCTTGTACTTTCCTGAAAAATAAATAAAAATCAGATCTCTTTGTCCAGGTTAAAACCCTCTAAGAACTTCCTGTTGCACTCAACATAATAGCGAAACTCCCTCCCAGACTCTACCATGTGATTTTCCCATGCCTCCCTCCCAACATGGCCTCTTTCCACTCAACCATTTGTTCTCTAAGTGACAGAAACATTGACTGTCTTTCTAAAAAAATTAAAAATCTAGTGTTCCCACTCAGGGCCTTTGCACTTGTGCTTTCTTGCATAGAGCTCTCTGCATGCACTTCCCACGATTCTTTCCCTGGCTGGATCCTTTTCACCCAGGTTTTACGTCAAAAGTTGGAATCACAGTACCCTTCCTTAACTGTGCCCCCTCCAGTTGAAAGCAGCATGCATGTCCTGTTGGGGATTGAGTCAGGTCCCCCCAAACACCATGTTCAGGTCCCAACCCCTGGTCCTGTGGGTATGAACCCATTTGTAAATAGGACCTTTGAAGATGTTATTGGTTAAGGTGAGCCCTCACTGAGTGAGGGTGGGCTTTCATCCAATATGGCTGAAGTCTTACAAGCAAAGGAAATTGAACGTGGACAGTGAAGTCACAGGAGAAGCAAGAAGTTGGAAGTTAGAAGAACCTGGAAGAGAAAGGAGAAGTCACCACCAGGTGCATTGCCATGTGACGGAAAAGCCAAGGGACCCCAAAGATTGCCCACCAGTCAGAAGATACCAACCCAAGAGGAAGCAGGTCTTGTAGCCTCTGAAACTGAGCTAATAAATTTCTGTTGTTAAGCTAATAAATTGTATTTATTTTAGCAGCTGGGAAACTAAAGCATTTCCCGGTCCAGTTACTATCTAATTACCTTCTCATTTATTTTATTCCTAGCCCTTATCACTTCCAAAATGTTATGGTTTATTCATTTGTCTGCCTCCCCAACTATAATGTAAGCTAGATGACAATAGAAAATTTATTGTCTTATTCATTGCTATATTCCCAGCATATAAAAAAAAAATGCCACTCACAAATATTTGTTAAATGAACAAATATTCTCTTTACCCACTGGCATATAATAATATAAATGTTTTTAGATAAGAACTCTGAGCTCTTCTCCCAACTTCAACAAGAATGTTGTTCTTCCTTCCCGGGATTTTCTCCTGACAATTCCATACCTCCAGGGAGAAGTTACCATCTATTCAAGGAGAGAACTGGAAACCAGTCCCATAAACTAATGTTCTCTAATTATGTCCCCTCAAAATAATTCTGGGAAAAAAATGTATTCCTTGCATGTTTTTGTTTAACCTGATATGAGTAAGTCTTGGAAAAATTGAAATATGGAAAACTTCATTACATTTATTCCAACACAGTAATTTTTTACAAAAAGATGTTATCACATGCTTTAAAATATACTTTTTTTTCTCCTAAAGCTGCAGATTTAGCCCATTCAGAAAGCCATGTGCCATATTATCTAACTGGCAAAGACCATCTTCATTGTTAAACCAATCAGCCAAATCAGACTTAACGTTCTATCAGGAAAGTCTTCCTT
>JAQZBX010104149.1:0-10979 GCA_029593785.1 Cabassous unicinctus | reverse complement strand
CCCATTCCCAAGGGAAAATAAAAACTTTTTTCCTATATCCAATCATTGAAAGAAGATATGGTTATATAGATAAAATGACGTTTTAGTCACTAAAGCTTAAATTAAATTTATTACTTTGTCAGAAAGTCAGGAAAAATAAAGGAATACTCTCAAATTTAAATAATGGTCCCATTTTAAATATAACTCCATCCTTGCATTATTACTAATTCCCCTGACCTGGGGCAAGGCAGTTTTCCCAATTGTGAAAGGGCGCTAAGTAAAATCTGCTGCTAACCTTGAATGCTTCGGGCAAGGAGGACTACAGTTAGGAAAGCCAACAAGTAAGAAGATGGCACTTGATTTTTAATTCTAAATAAATTATTCATTTTAGAAAAGTGTTTATAACGTTGCAATTCTGGGCAAAATCAATAACCCCCCATTGCTAAGAAAGTTTGGTTGTTCCGGGAGAAAGGAAAGGGGGGTCTTTAACATTCTAACTTTGGGCCTTAGTGAGATTTGAAGTATAAAGGGAAACAGTGAAATAGCTGCATGATTTTTAGCTGGAAGGCAGAGGGTATCTATTTAAGAGCAAAGAGGAATTTGAGGAGCTGAGTGATTTCTAAAATAACCACTGTCCCCACTGTAGACTTCTCGCGGCCTTCATGCGCCTTAGAGCTTGTCCCCTCAGCTTTGCAGTGTGTTTTCTGTGCATGCATCTCATCTCCTTTCCATGTGCATAACTGCCCGAGGCTGGGGATGAGCCTTGTTCAACACTGTTCCCCACAGAGCTTACCACTGTGCTCTCTGTGAAGACAGTTGATATTAAACAAATGTTTGCTGAATGTTATCTAAAGACTTAAGAGTAACAGGCAGTATCTCTCTTAGTCATCTGTGCTGCAAACTTAAAGAAGTTGATAGTGAAGAAATTTCACAAATATGAAGAAGAGATCGATATCCACAATGAGTTCTTCCGGCCATATGAATTGAGTAGTTTTGATGATACCTTTTGCTTGGCTATGACCAGTTCAGCACGGTATGTTGTGATTACCCTGATACCGTAAGTGTTGGGGAACTATAATTTCCCTAGTTTACATAGATAGGTTTTCCTTGACCATGAATCTGTTCTGCAAGCCCCCAATCAGGTGGTTTTTAGCCCTTGTGTGGAGACCTCCCGTGACAGGAAACCCGCTTTTCAAGAGGCAGCCTCGTCTGTCCTTAGGCAACCAGAGTTAATTTCTTCCCTTCGATAAGTTGAAATCTGCCTCCCATTGGTTTGCTGTTGGAATAAAGTCAGTTTTTTAAAGTGAGGATAGAAATTGAGCACTAACGTAAATTTGTGGGAAAAGCATATTCTTTGGTACTAGGAAGGCCTGGATTTGAGTCTTAGGTCAGCTACTGTGTAATTGTGTACTTTCCTGAGCCTCATTTTCTTCATTTTTGGTGTGGTGTGTGTATATAGATGTGTGCGTCTGTGTGCGTCTGTGTGTGTCTGTGTGTGTGTGCCAGTGCCTAATGTAGTGCCTGACACAGGTAGGTAATTAATAAATGGTAGCTATTACTATGTTACTAGTTCTATTAAACACAGGGCAAGTCTAGTTCCTCTTCTCCATGACAGCCCTCTAGATAGTTGAGAAAGCAGTATTTTTTCTGGAATAAATATCCTTCATTCCTTTTTTCTATAACTCATGTGCTGTTGTTTCTAGATCCTCTACTTCCCTGTGTATCATCTTTGGACATACTTCATTTTTCTGTGTCCTTTTTAGAATTTGATGGGACCTTTTAGGATGAGTCTTGTGAACAGAATAAGAAAACTGAACAAAGCAAATCACTTTGATTGTTATATTTTATACTGAAGTTTAAAATTTTACATTTTGCATTTTTCTCAAATACAAAATGTGTGTGCTTAAGCTTAATGTGGTACATATAAAAACATATTCTGTGGTTCCATTTCTGTAGAAATCACTCTTTCTAACTTTTTATTGTGGAAACATATATGCATCTCAGAATTTCCCCTTTTAACTAATTCCAAGTGTACAATTCATTGATATTAATTACATTCACAGTATTGTCTACCATCACCACTGTCCATACCAAAATGTTTCCATCACCCTGAACAGAAACTTTGTACCAATTAAGCATTAACTCCTCATTCCCTATCCCCACCCTGGCCCCTGGTAACCTGTATTCTAGTTTCTGACTCTTTGAATTTGCTTATTCTAATTATTATACATCAGTGAGATCATATAATATTTATCAATTTGTGTCTGGTTTATTTCACTCAACATGATGTCTTCAGGGTTCATCCATGTTGTCACATGTATCAGAACTTCATTCCTTTTTATGGCTAAATAATACTCCATTTTATGTATATACCACATTTTGTTTATCCATCCTTCTGTTGAAGGACACTTGGGTTGTTTCCATCTGTTGGCAATTGTGAATAATGCAGCTATGAACATCAGTGTGTAAATATCTGTTTGAGTCCCTGCTTTCAATTCTTTTGAGTATATACCTAGATATAAGATTGCTGGGTCATATGGTAATTCTATACTTAACTTGTTGAGGAACTGCCAAATGTTTTCCACAGTGGCTGCACATTTTACATTCTCACCAACAATGAATGAATGCTCATGTTTCTCTACATGTTCTCCAACACTAGTTATTTTCTGCTTTTTTAAAAAAATAATAGCCATTCTAGTGAGATTGTAATTTGCATTTCCCTGATAGCTAATGATGTTGAGCATCTTTTGATGGGCTTTTTCGCCATTTATATATATTCTTTGGAGTAATGTCTATTTATGTTCTCTGCTCATTTTTTTCATTGGGTTGTTTGGCTTTTTGTTGTTGAGTTGTATGATTTCTTTATATATTCTGGATATAAACCCTTTTTTCAGATATGTTGTTTCCAAATATTTTATCCCATTATGGAGATTGTCTTTTTACTTCACGATGAAGTCCTTTGATGCACGAAAGTTTTAATTTTGTTGAAGTTCCAATTATCATATTTTTTCTTTTGTTGCTCGTGCTTTTTGTCTAAAGTCTGAAAAACCATTGCCTAACGCAAGGTCCTCAAGATGCTTCCCTATGTTTTCTTCTAGGGGGTTTGTAGTACTGGTACTTATATGTAGGTCTTTGATCCATTTTGAGTTAATTTTTGTAGATGGTATGAAATCAAGATCCCCTTCATTTTTTTGTATATGGCTGTCCAGTTTTCCCAGCACCATTTATTGAAGAGACTATTCTTTCCCCATTGAGCAGACTTGGCACTCTTGTTAAATATAAATTGTTCATAGACATGAGGGTATGTTTTTTTTGAACTCTCAGTTCTAGTCCATTGGTCTGCATGTCTGCCTTTTGCACATACCAAGCTGTTTTGATTAGTACAGCTTTGTAATAAGTTTTAAAGATTGGAAAGTGTGCATCCTCCAACTTGGTTCTTCTTTTTCCAAGATGTTTTTGGCTATTCAGGGGCCCTTACCCTTCCATGTAAATATGATGATTGGTTTTTCCACTTCTGCAAAGAAATCTGTTGGAGTTGTTGTTGTTGTTTTTTAAGATTTATTTTATTTATTTCATTCCTCCTTCACCCCCATTGTTTATGCTCAGCAGTATTGGTATTAATTCTTCTGCTCTCTGTATCTGTTCATTGTGTGCTCATCTTCTTTTTAGGAGGCACCAGGAACTGAAGCCGGGACCTCCCATGTGGGAGAGAGGCCCAATCACTTGAGCCACCTCTGCTCCTTGCTTGTTGTGTCTCTCATTGTGTTTTCTCATTATGTCTCTTCATTGTGTCATCTTTCTGTGTCAGCTCGCTATGCCAGCCCATTGCGTCAGCTCGCTGTCTTGCTCATCTTCTTTAGGAGATACTGGGAACCAAAAGGACCTCCCATGTGGTAGGTGGGCACCCAACTGCTTGAGCCACATCTGCTTCCCATGTTGGAGTTTTTATTAGGATTGTGTTGAATCTGTAAATCACTTTGGGTAGAATTGACATCTTAACACTATTTAGTCTTCCAGTCCGTGAACACAGAATGTCCTTCCGTTTATGTAGGTCTTCTTTGATTTCTTTTAACAATGTTTTGTAGTTTTCTGTTTATAAGTCCTTTACTTCTCTGGTAGTTTGGAGCTATGTACCCCAAAAACACATGTTCTTAAACTTAATCCATTTCTGTGGGTTTGAACTCTTGTAAATAGGACCTTTTAATGTGGCTTCTTTAGCTTACCCCAGCTGAATAAGGATGGGTTTTAATCCTATTACTGAGGACTTATAGGGAAAATCACAGAGAGAGCAGCTAGAAGCTGAATGTCAGACAATAAGTGAAAAAGCAGGAGAGGCTGCATTTTGCATTGCCATGTGCATTAGTCAGCCAAAGGGGTGCTGATGCAAAATATCAGAAATCTGTTGGCTTTTATAAAGGGTATTTATTTGGGGTAGAAGCTTACAGTTACCAGGCCATAAAGCATAAGTTACTTCCCTCACCAGAGTCTATAGCCACGTGTTGGAGCAAGATGGCTGCCGATATCTGCCAGGGTTCAGACTTCCTGGGTTCCTCTCTTCCCGGGGCTTGCCTTTCTCTGGGCTCAGCTGCTTTGTTATCTCCACAAGGCCAGCTATAGACTATTAGGTGAATGGCTTGTTTCTCTTCCCAGGGCCTTCTCTCTTTCCTCACAACCAAGCTCCTCTGTGTGCTTACTTCCCGGGGCTCCAACTCAAGACTCCAGCATTAAAAACTCCAGCTCTGTCCTTTGTCGTGTGTTTTATTTGTGAGTCCCCACATACCAAGGGGCGGGGACTCATCGCCCTACTGATGTGACCCAATCAAAGCCCTCATCCTAATTTAACCAAGTAAAAGTGAAACCTCAGACAGATCAGTTTACAAACATAATCCAATACCTATTTTTGGAATTCATAAGCAATATCAAACTGCCATACCATATGACAGAAAAGCCAAGAACCAAGGAGCACCTGATTTTTACTGTGAGGATATTTTGTGGATTTAAATCATCAGTAGGTTGATTACATCTATGGCTGATTACATCTACAATCAACTAAGGAGGACTGCTTTCAGCAATGAGAGAAGTCTTATCCAATCAGTTGAAGGCTTTAAAGGGAGAAATGATGATTTCAGCAGTCAGAAGGAAGAATGTCCATCTCTTCTTCTTCCGGCCAGCTTCTCCTGGGAAATTCATTGCAAACCGTCATTAGAGTTCCCAGCTTGTGGCCTGCCCTATGGTATTTGGATTTGCGCATCCCCACAGTTGTGTGAGCCAATTCCTATAATAAATCTCATAATATTTACATTATACATATGTATATGTTTTATCTGTTCTGTTTCCTTGGAGAACCCTGACTAATACAATATCCTTGCCTAAATTTATTCCTAATATTTGATTCTTTAGTTGCCATTATGAATGGAACTTTTTCCTCCATTTCCTCTTCAGCTTGTTCATTACTAGTGTATTTAACCACTACTGATTTATTGGTGTTGATCTTGTACCCTGCCACTTTGCTGAATTCATTTATTAGCTTTAAGATCTTTGTTGTGGATTTTTCAGTATTTTCTTTATATAAATAAGATCTTGGTGTTCCCAAAAGGGGCAGTTTTACTTCTTCCTTTCTAATTTGGATGCCTTTTATTTATTTTCTTGTCTAATTGCTGTGGCTAGAACCTCCAGTACAATATCGAATGGTGTGGTGACAGTGGGAATCCTTATCCTGTTCCTGATCTTAGAAGGAAAGTTTTCAGTCTTTCACCATTGAGTAGGTTGCTAACGGTAGATTTTTAAATATATGTCCTTTATCATGTTGAGGAAATTTCCTTCTATTCTTAGTTTTCTCAGTGTTTTCATCAAGCAGCATGCTGGATTTTGTCTAATGCCTTTTCTTCATTAAGGTGATCATTTGTTTTCTCCCCTTCATTCTATTAATATTGGGTCTTCTATTAATTAATGTTCCTATGTTGAACCACCCTTGCATACCTGGAATAAATCCCACTTGATTTAGGTGTGTAAGTCTTTTAATGTGCTGTTGGATTCATTTTGCTAGTATTTTCTTGAGGATTTTTGCTTCTCTGTTCATAAGGGATATTGGTCTCCAATTTTCTTTTCTTGTGGTATCTTTATCTGGCTTTGGTATTAGGGTGATGTTGGCCTCGTAGAATGAGTTAGCAAGTGTTCCCTCTTCAATTTTTTAGGAGTTTGAGCAGTATTGGTATTAATTCTTCTTGGAATGTGTAGCAGTTTGATATTATTTATGAATTCCAAAAAAGATATTTGATTATGTTTTTAAACTGGTCTTTTCCTCTGGGCATGATACCCTTTGATTGTATTAGATTCAGCTGAGATGCCTTTGATTAAATTATGTTAAATTAGGGCTTTTGATTTGACCACATTATTAGGGTGACTCAGTTTGAGTCCCCAACCCCTTCATGGGCTATATAAAAGGACACTTAATCAAGGAGACTCACAGAAGTAAATACACAGAGAGATAACACAGAGGAAGAGAGACAGCTCCATAGACACAGCAGAGGCCCTGAGAAGAGAGATGAACCATTCCCCTGGTAGTTTACAGCTGACCTTGTGAAGAGACCAGAGCAGGTAAGCCTGGAAAGAAATGAGCCCCAGGGAAAGAGATGAGGCCTCTGCCAGCCTACAGCTGAGCTTGGAAGAAGCTGAACCCACGGAACCTTAAGAGGGAAGAGGAAAGCTGAACCCTCACAGAGGTTGCCCGCCATCTTGCTTCAGCATGTGGCAACAGAGTTGGTAAGGAAGTAACCTTGAGTTAGACTCTTTAGGGCCTTGTAACTGTAAACTTCTACCCCAAATAAATACCCTTTATAAGAGCCAACAGATTTCTGGTACTTTGCATCAGCACCCCTTTGGCTGACTAATACAGAATATTTGGCAAAATTCACCAGTGAAGCCATCTGGTCCTGGGCTTTTCTTTGTTGGGAGGTTTTTGACTACTGATTCAATCAGTTTACTTGAGATTGGTCTGTTGAGATCTTCTGTTTTTGAACTGTTAAATAAGTATTTTGAGCCTGGTTCAAGATTATTTTCTTTTCCTTAAAATATATAACAGTCATGCACTTTGAGTAGTATCTTTGCCAGAGGCCATTGTTTGTGAGTCTCATCAGCATAAATCATGGAACTGTTGTCTTTCTGGCATCTATTTTGAAGTTTAGTCTGACTTCAGCAGTCATAGAAAGGTAGCCCTTGTATAATGAGGAAATAGCTGTAGTTTGTCTCAGTAAGTGGTAAATTAAAACAGCTTCTATTTTTATTTAATGTGTTCCAACAGTGTCTTAATGAATTAACCTTAGCTTAATGAGGTAGATGTTATTTTAATTCATACCACTGTGTTTTTTATCATTATGTCGGCCTGTGTAGGTGGTATAGTTTATAAACATTATCCATAAAACTGAACAGCATAGTGTTTTGCCGTTGGTTTTTATGAGTTTAATTTTACCTGATAACAAAGCGGGATATATAACCAGATGGTATACATCTTAGCAGTAATTCAGATATCAGCACTGTTCCAGTAAACAAAATCTTCACTTCAGAACTATTGGGCCTCATAATCATAGAGAATTCACACTGAAGACTAACATTGAAGTTACCTTATACCTTTAGTTCATGGAGTTTTATCTCCCTCATCACTTCAACCTCCCGTGAACATTTGGCTCAGAATATATGTGGCTCCAAGGGTTAAGAATGCCACATGTTATATGATTCCATTTATATGAACTGTCCAGAATAGGCAAATCCATTGAGACAGAAAGTTGCTTACTGGTTGCCTAGGGTTAGTGGAGCTTGGGGGAAAATGGGTTATGGGGTTTCTTTTTGGGGTGATGGAAATGTTCTAAAATTGATGGTGATGGTGGTTGTACAACTCTGTGAATATACTTAAAAACACTGAATTGTACAGTTTAAATTGGCAAACCGTATGGTATGGTATGTGAATTATAGCCCAATAAAGTTGTTAACCAAAAGAGAAAAAAAGGTAATATCTAAGGGTGTGAATTGTGATGGAAGTCAGTATCATCTGAATTCATATGGAATTTTGTGTTTTCCCCCCATTTTTCAGTGACTTTATGCCTAAGACTGTTGGCATTGATCCAAGTCCATTTACTGTGCGTAAACCTGATGAGACTGGAAAATCTGTATTGGGGTAAGATTTGTATATAAAATGAAATTTTAAAGATTCATATAAAATAATAGCAATTGGCATATTATTTCCACCAAAAACAAATAGCCTCAAGTCACATAGTTTGGGGCACAGTGCATTTATTGCATCTATCCAACTAGTTTATTTATAGCGTTAGGATCACTAATGTGTTCAACATCAAAAGTAGAATTTATGGGAATTTCAGCAACACAATTTTATCATTTTAAATTAGAAATATAACAAATGGCATAAAGACAGATAGCAGATATTATGTGCTCTGTCCTATAAATCAGTCAGCTTCCTCTGTTTCCCGTACATAAAATACTTCAATAATTCATATCCATTGTAATCATTTGTTTTTTAAATTAGATAATTTGTGGGTTTACAGAAAAATCATGCATAAAATACAGAGTTCCCGTATACCACCCTGTTATTGGCACCTTGTATTAGTGTGGTACATTTGTTACAACTGATGAAAGAACATTTTTATAATTGTACTAATTATAGTCCATGGTTCACATTAGGGTTCACTGTTTGTGTTGTACAGTCCTATCATTTATTTTTGTCGGCATCCTGAAGAAACATAAAAACAATTGTGCTCGGATAAAGAAATTAATAGATTTTCTGTGGATTGCTGTAAGATTTTGTGTGACGGTTATTTTATTATATAAAATATATATTATTTTATTATATATGAGGATGTTGCCATCTTCATGCTTAGAGACTGGTCTAGCAAAAGAATCTCTGTCACCTCTACTGACCTACCTAATTCCAATGATAAGATTTCTTCTGGATCCTGACCAGAAACCCGGTCTAGACTGCAGCTACAAAGTCTCAATTGTCTTTGGTAGTGCATATGAGGTCCTACTTGGATTCTAGCTACGTGTAATTTATACAGTGGGAGATATATTAATATTTTCCAGATACACCATTTCTGTGGCTTAAAATGTGGTCTTTAGCTGCAGTGTTAAGCCTTGGACCTGATGCTAAGAGGAATTTAAAAGAAGGAAAGTCCTCAGGAGTTTAGAGTGCAGTGGCCTCCCAGCTGTACAAGTGTATAGTACAGTAATGCTATTAACTTTAATATTCAATTGTAGAAGGTGAGAAACTAAGGTGTTTTCTGTAACATCTAACCCAAGGTCAAGTAGTATTACATTTTCTTTTTCTAAAACATTTTAGAATATGATGGTATTTTTAGTCTCTTATAGAGAAATTTTTTAAATTTAAAAGTGAAATATTAAACATTTTTTTAAAAGCCAGAAATATTACTATAAAATATTTTCTGAATTAAGAAATAATATTTTCATTACTCTCAAATTTGGCATTAAAATTAAAGTGAATACTTTTATAAGTGCATTTTTCCCTGGTGTGTTTTTTTTTTCTCTCATCTGTTCCCTACTATTTTAGGGAATCTTCCAGAAATAGTTATTTACTAATAACACAATAAATTTTTATGCTTAGTTTGTTATTTATCAGTTGCTCATTATTTTGGTACAAATAATCAGCTGATATGCTGTACGTGATAAAAATTTATAGGAGGGAGGGACTTGTGCATGGATTTCGCTCTTGACCTTTTCTTGAAGCTTATACATATTATAGATAATTTTACTAATATCACAAACATATTACTTTTGAAAATATTGATTTTAGTTACTAAAAGGAAAACTCTGTAGGCAAATGGTGAAAAGAATTTTTACACACTCTGCAAGTACATTCTGCTTATTTTCTGAATTTCATAACAGGGCTTAAATTCACGTAACATCAGTATATGTACCTGGTGAAATATTTAACAGAACTTGAACCTAGAAAGTAGTTTCTCAGTCGTTTTCTTATGCTCCCCAGGACTAAGGCTTGGGGACAGAGTGGTGCACAGCGAGTGTTGAGGGCTCACATCCATATTCCTTTTTTTAAAGAAACAAAAGTAACAGAGAAGAAGCTGTGTTACAGAGGAAAACAGCAGCCAGCGCTCCCCCGCCCCCCAGCGAGGAGGCTGTGTCCAGCAGCTCCGAGGATGACTCTGGGACCGACCGGGAAGAGGAAGGCTCCGTGTCTCAGCGCTCCACGCCAGTGAAGATGACCGACACGGGAGACAGTGCCAAAGTGACCGAGGTGCAGAGGGAGGGGGCCTGTGCAGCCCAGCACGAAGCTCTGGGGAGTGCTCTTTGCAATTCTGTTTTCAGCCAAAAGGCTGAGAGCAAGAAAACGTCCTGTTATCCGACTCACACCATTTCAGTCTGTGGTGTCTGAAGTACTGCATTTAGCGTGGGCGTTATTGAAAATGGGTTCATTTTGAAATACAGGTGGTGTTTTTGCTCCCCCATGTTAGGAATTTCTTGTCCCTCTCTGAGAAGCCAGTCCGCTGCGGTGTTGTTCACTTAGTCCCCTGCTCGGCGCAGTGTTGGGAGGCAGGGTTTGGGCCTGGCCTGCACCATCTTTGAGTAGCCCCAGTGGTTACATTCATCTGTGGGAAACCAGATTTTTTTTTGAGGCATTAACCCAGAAGTTGACAGTGAACAGGTTGAAGAAACTTTGTGATTGCTTTTGTGGAAAAATTCACAGGTTCATTTTCTTCATCTTTGGAAATAATTAATATGCTAGATGTCTGAAAATTCATCCTGTTCCTTATTTTTGTTGTAAACCCAGAATTTGGTCCAGCCCATGAAAGAGGTGTATGGAATTAACCTCTCGGATGGCCTCTCAGAAGAAGATCTCTCCATTTATTCAAGGTAAGATGCTTTCATATGGAGATGAAGGGAAAAAATACAAGTGTGTTAGTACAATGACACATCTCATGTGGCTTTGTAAAAATGAAAATAATCAACAATCACAAAAG
>JAQZBX010104148.1:0-10980 GCA_029593785.1 Cabassous unicinctus | reverse complement strand
AAGAAGACATAGCTAAGGTTGGTAAATCAAAATTAAATAAATAAATAAATGGAGAGAGATACCATATTCATGGACTGGAAGACTCAATATTGTTAAGATGACAATTCTCCTTAAATTGACCTATAGATTCAATGCAATTCCAATCAAAGGGAGGGTGTAGCTCAGTGGTTCAGTGCCTGCTTCACATGTATGAGGTTCTGGGTTCAATGCCTGGTACCTCCTTAAAAAAAATAAAAATAAAAACCTCTTTTAAAAAACTTAGGCATTTTTGAAGAAAGTGACAAGCTGATTTAAAAATTTACATGAAAAGAGAAAAGACCAAGAAGAGCCAGAACAATCTTGACAAAGAACAAGGTAGGGGACTGACGCTGAGTCAAGGAAAAAACAAGGGTGAGAGACTTGGAAAAGAGTACAGAAATGAAGATTATTAGAAAGGGTAAATTAAAGGTTAAAAAGACAATAGTATGATATGACAGTAGAAAGCCAAAGGTCAAAATGGATGAAATAAGTAATGCCTTTACTGTTATAACATGGCTTGAACTCTCCAATCAAAAGACATAGGCTGATAGAATGGATAATAAAATATGAGCCATCTATATACTGTCAACAAGAGACTCACCTCAGATGTAAGGACACAACCAGGCTAAAAGCGAAAGGTTTGAAAGATATATTTCACACAAATAGTAAGAAAAAAAAAAGAGAGCTGGAGTAGCAATACTAATATCGGACAAAATAGATTTTAAATACAAAACTGTTATAAGGGATGAAAAAAGACATATATAAGGGATAAAAGAGACAATTCAACAAGAAGTAATAACTATTCTAAATATTTATGCACCTAACTTCAGTGCCCCAAGATACATAAGGAACACACTGGCAAAGCTGAAGGGAGAAACAGATGTCTCTACAATAATAGTTGGAGACTTCAATACACCACTTTCAGTATTGGACAGAAAATCTGGACAGAAGATAGAGAGCTTGAATAATATGATAAATGAACTAGAACTAACAGATGACAACTATAGAGCACTGCATCCCAAAACAGCAGGATATACATTCTTTTCAAGTGCTCATGGATCCTTCTCCAAGACAGACCATATATTGGGGCACAAGACAAGTCTCAATAAATTTAAAAAGATTGAAATTATACAAAACACTTTCTCTGATCATAATGGAATGAACCTAGAAGTCAATAATGGATAAAAAAAGGGAAAAGTCATAAATATATGGAGATTAAACAACATACTCTGAAACAATTAGTGGGTCAAAGAAGAAATTTCGAGAGAATTCAGCAAATATCTTGAGACAAATAAAAATGAGAAAACAACGTATCAAAACCGATGGGACACCACAAAGGCAGTGCTAAGAGAGAGCTTTTTAGCCCTCACTGCTTACATTAAAAAAGGAGAGCTAAAATTGATGATCTAACTGCACACCTGGAATTACTAGAAAAAGAACAGCAAACTAGTCCCAAACCAAGCCGAAGGAAAGAAAGAGTAAAGATCAGGGTGGAAATAAATGAAATCGAGAACAAAAAACAATAGAGAGAATCAACAAAACCAAAAGTTGCTTCTTTGAGAAGATCAACAAAATCAACAAACCCTTAGCTAGACTGACATAGAAAACAAGAGACAAGACACAAATAAATAAAATCAGAAATGAGAGGGGGGACATTACCACTGACCCTGCAGAAATAAAAGTGATCATAAGAGGATACTATGAACAACTGTATGCCAAAAAACTAGAAAATGTAGATGAGATGGACAAATTCCTAGATATAAACAAACCACCTGTACTGACACTAGAAGAAATAGAAGACCTCAACAAACCAATCACAAGTGAAGAGATTGCAACCGTCATCAAAAACCTCCCAAAGATGGATAGCCCAGGACCAGATGGCTTCACAGGTGAATTCTACCAATCATTTAAAGATGGACTAATACCAATTTTGCTCAAGCTCTTCCAAAAAACTGAGTAGGAAAAAATGTTACCAAACTCATTCTATGATACCAACATCACCCTAATCCAAAACCATATAAAGATACTACAAAAAAAAGAAAATTACAGACAAATATCTCTAATGAACATAAATGTAAAAGTCCTCAACAAAATACTTGCAAACAGAATCCAAAAGCATATTGAAAGAATAATACACCACGATCAAGTGAGTTTTATCCCAGTTATGCAAGGGTGGTTCAACAATAGAAAATCAGTTAGTGTAATAAACCACACTGATAAACTGAAGAAGAAAAATCACATGATCCTCATGATCGATGCAGAAAAGGCATATGAGAAAATACAGCACCGTTTTTCTTCATAAAAACACTCCAAAAGATAGGAATAGAAGGAAGCTTTCTTAATATGGTAAAGTGCATGTATGAAAAACATACAGCTAGCACTGTATTCAATGGTGAAAGACTGAAAGCTTTCCCGCTGAGATCAGGAACAAGACAAGGATGTCCAATGTCACCATTATTATTCAATATTGTGCTAGAAGTTCTAGCTAGAGCAATTAGGCTAGACAAAGAAATAAACGGCACCCAAACAGGAAAGAAAGAAGTAAAACTTTTCACTGATGACATGCTCCTATATCTAGAAAATCCTGAAAAATCCACAAAAAACCTACAGAATAGACAAGTTCAGCAACATTGTGGGATACAACAGTAATACACAAAAGTCAATAGCGTTTCTATATACTACTGATGTGCAATCGGAGAAAATCAGAAAAAAAATCCATTTATAATAGCAACTAAAATAATCAGATATTTAGGAATAAACTTAACCAAAGACATAAAGGACCTGTATTCAGGAAACTACAAAACACTGCTAAAAGAAACCAAAGAAGACTTAAATAAACAGAAAGACATTCTGTGTTCATGGATTGGAAGACTAAATATTGTTAAGATATCAATTCTACCTAAACTGATTTATAGATTCAGTACAATCCTAATAAAAATCTCAACAACCTTTTTTGCATAAATCAAAAAGCCAATTATCAATTTATTTGGAAGGGTAATGGGCGCCGAATAGCCAAAAATGTCTTTAAAAAAAGAACGAAGTTGGAGGACTCTCACTTCCTGACTTTAAAGATATTACTTAGCTACAGTGGTAAAAACAGCATGGCACTGACAAAAGGACAGACAGATTGACCGATGGACCTGAATCGAGAACTCAAAAACTGACCCTCACATCTACAGTCAAGCGATTTTTGACAAGGCTGTTAAGCCCACCCAGCTGGGCCAGAACAGTCTATTCAACAAATGGTGCTGGGAGACCTTGATAGCCATATCCAAAAGAGAGAAAGAAGACCCCTATCTCACACCTTATACAAAAATTAACACAAAATGGATCAAGGACCTAAACATAAAAAGAACAACAATAAAACTCCTAGAAAAAAATGTAGGAAAACATCTTAAAGATCTTGTGGCTGGCAGTAGTTTCTTAAACCTTATACCCAAAGCATGAGCAACAAAAGAAAAAATAGATAAATGGGACCTCCTCAAAATTCAACACTTTTGCACCTCAAAGGACTTTGTCAAAAGAGTGAAAGGCAGCCAACTCAATGGGAGAAAATATATGGCAATCACATATGTGATAAGGGTTTAATATCTATGAAATATAAAGAGATCATACAACTCAACAATAAAAACACAAACGACTCAATTAAAAAATGGGCAAAAGACTTGAAAAGATAACTGTCCAAAGAAGAAATACAAATGGCGAAGAAACACATGAAAAAATGTTCAACATCACTCATGATTAGGGAAATGGAAATCAAAACTACAATGAGATATCATTTCATACTTATTAGACTGGCCGCTATTAAAAAATTAGAAAACTATAAATGTTGAAGAGGATATGGAGATACAGAACACTTATTCACTGTTGGTGGGAATGTCAAATGGTACAGCCACTGTGGAGGGCTGTTTGGCAGTTCCTAAGGAAGTTGAACATAGACTTGCCATGGAACCCAACAAGTTTGGTATATACCCAGTAGAACGGACAGCAGTGACACGAACAGACATCTGCACACTGACGTTCATAGCAGCATTATTCACTATAGCCGAAAGTTGGAAACAACCCAGGTGTCCATCAACTGATGAATGGATAAACAAATTGTGGAGTATACACACAATGGAATATTATGCAGCAGTAAGAAGAAATGAAGTCATAAAACATATGACAACATGGATGAACCTGGAGGACATTAGGATGACTGAAGCAAGGCAGACACAAAAGGACAAATACTGTATGACTGTCCTATTATGAACTAAATATATTATGTGAAATATAAATATATTATGTGAAATATGAATATGGGTAGAATTGCATATATAAGACCATTTTTCTTTGAAGCTGAACAAATGTAAGTTAGTACTACACAATGTTAAAATCAGACAGAAAAAACACATTATACTAAGTGAAGGAGACCAGACACAGAGTACTACATATTGTATGATTCCATTTATATAAATTAATGTAAATATAAATCAATTTATAAAGATGAAATGAGATTAGTGGTTATGTAGGTAGGTCTGAGGAAGGAATGCTAAGGGGTGTGGAGTCTTTTTTTTTGAAGTAATGAAATTGCTTTAAAATTTTTGAGATGATGAATGTACAACATTGTGAATATACTAAAAGTCACTGATTATACTCTTTGGATAGAATAGCCAGAAACAGCAGCTATGTACAGTGGGGGAAGCATAGAGAGATTGAGAGGTAAGGAATTTTCTTGTTTGTGTGTTGTTTATCATTAATAATGAAAATGCTCTACTAGTGATTGAAGTGATGAACACACAACTATGTGATTATATCAAATACTACTGATTGTACACTTTGTATGAACTGTATACTTTATTAATATGTATCAATAAAATTGATTTGTTTAAAATTTTTTTAAAAATGTACATGAAAAGAGAAAAGACCTTGAAAAGCCAGAACAATCTTGACAAAGAACAAGGTAGAGGACTGACACTGAGTCAAGTTTACATAAAGCTACAGTAATCAAGACAGTGTGGTACTGATGTCAAGATTAGAGATACAAATCAGTGAAAAAATAGAGTACAGAAATAAACCCACATTTAAATGGTCAATTCATTTTCAACAGAGGTACCAAGATAATTCAATGGGGAAAACATAGTCTTCAACAAATAGTGCTGGAACAACTGGATATATATTTTAAAAAAAATTTTTTTAAAGAATGTTTACAGTTACCTCACACATTAAAATGAACATGAATTGAACCATAAATCTAAACTTAATAACTAAAATATTCATCCTTTAGATGAAAACATAGGAGAAAATCTTTTTTACTCAGGATTAGTCAATAATTTCTTAAAAAGGACACACACAAACTAGAAAAGAAAAAATGGATAAATTGGAGTTCATCAAAATTTAAAAAAACTTGGCTCTCCAAAAGGAACACTTTAAACAAAAAGGCAAGCCAAAAAAATGGAAGAAAATATCTCTAAAACATATATCTGACAAAGGGCTTATATGCAGAACACATAAAGAGCACTTACAACTCAATAAGATAAACCACCCAATTTAAAAACCTGGCATAATATTTGGACAATTCACAAAAGGAATTGGTCTATATGTACATGAAAGAATGCTCAATATTACTGGTCATCAGGGAAATGCAAATGAAGACCACCATTACAAATCACTATACAACTAGAATCATTAAGTTTAAAAATTTGACAATAACCAAATGTTGGTAAAGATGTTTGACAGCTGAAACTCTCTCAAATATTGCTAGTGGAAAAGAAAAGCAGTACAACCACTTTGGAAAATAGTATAGCTATATATTATAAAATTAAACATATACTTACCATATGACTCAACAATCCCATTCCTAAGTAATTAGCCAAGAAAAACAAAGACAAACATTCACACAAAGATTTCTATGTGAATGTTCATAGCAGTACAATTCATAATAGCCCCAGATTGAAAAGAATCCAAATATTTTTTCATCATGAAGAGACTGGATAAACAAATTGTGTTATTTCCATGCAATGGAATATTATTCAGCAATAAAAAGGAATAAGCTACTGATACATACTCAGCTTTGCCTAAGGCTGAGGATCGGGGATTAACTTCCAAAAGATATGAGAACATTTATAGGGTGATGAAACTGTTCTGTGTTTTGATTATGGTGAAGTTATAAAGCTGTACACAATTATTAAAATTCATCAAGCTATATAGTAGTTAAATGGGTAAATTTCACTTCATGTAAATTAAACATCAATAAAACTGAAAAAAACTTTTTAATGGCAAAAAAACATAGAAGAAATGATAAAAGTAGAAACTAATGAGGTAGAAAACAGAAAAACAGCTGACCTAATAAAATAGCTAGCTAACTTGATCAAGAGAGTTAAATAAGTACATACACAAAATGAGAAAAAGGGTTTTACACCCACTAGAATGGCTACTATTAAAAAAAACAGAAAATAAGTATTGGAGAGCATGTAGAGAAATAGGAATACTCATTTATTGTTAATGGTGATGTAAAATGGCACAGCCACTGTGGGAAATAGTTTGGCAGTTCTTAGGAAAGTTAAGTAAAGAATTATCATATGACCTGGCAATCCCACTGCTAGGTATATTAAAAGAATTAAAAGCAGGGACTCAAACAGGTATTTGCACAGTGATGTTCACAGCAGCATTATTCACAATCGCCAAAAGATAGAAACAACCCAAATGTCTATCAACAGATGAATGGATAAACAAAATGAAGTACATACATATAATGGAATATTATTCAGACATAAAAAGGAATGAAGTTCTGATACATGCAACATTGATGAACCTTGAAGACATCAAGTTGTGTGAAGTAAATCAGACAAAAAGGACATATATTGTATGATCTCAATAAAATGAAATAATTAGAATAAACAAATTAATAGATTCAGAAACTAGAATGTATATCACCAGGGGATGGAGTGGGGGTAGGAAATGGGGAGTTAATGCTCAGTTGATACAGAGATTCCATTTGTGGTGATGGAAAAGTTTTGGTAATGATGGTGGTGATGGTAGTACAACATTGTGAATGTAATTAACACTATTTAAAAATATATTTGTATGTGGTTAAAAGGGGGAAATTTTAGATTGTATATATGTTCCTAGAATATAAACTTTTAAAAAAACAGTGCTATCCAACACAGTGAACCCTAATGTAAGCTATAGACTACAGTTAATAGTGTATAATTATAATAACACCGTTTCATCAATTGTAACAAAGGTATCACACTAATACCAACTGTTAATAATAGGGAAAACTGTGGGGGGTATATGGGAACTTTTATTTTCTGCATGATTTTTCTGTAAACCTATAACCACTCTAATAAAATAATGGAAAGAGGAAAATAAGCATTGAAATAGAAGGAATTTAAAAATAAAAAACTTTTGAAGATCTCTTACAAATAAATTTGAAAACCTAGATGAAATGAATTTTTCCTATGAAAATATACCATTAGACCCCATTAGAGACAGAGATCTTAAACAGGTTGATTTCCATGAAAGAAATAAAGTTATCAAAGAACTATTCCAGAAAAAGGCACCAAGCTTAGAACATTTCACAGGGAAATTTTATCAAGCCTTCAAAACCCAGATAGTCCCATTGTACCATATATGTCCCAAGGCACTGAAAATAAAGGAAAATTTCCTATTCCTTTTTATGATCAAAGATAACATTGATATTTAAATCTGACAAAGGCACTATAGAAAAGTATAAATCAAGTACTAAATAAAGCATTAGCAAAGAGAATAAACAAACACTTAAAAAAAAAAAAAAAGAAAGAAAAGAAAAAAACACACTAAGGCCAAGTGTGATTTATTCCAGAAAAAAAAGCTAGTTCAATATTAGGAAATCCATTAATATACCATATTAATAGACCTAAGGAAAAAGTCATGACTATCTCCTGAGATGCAAAAAACCAACATCATGCCTAATAAAAACACTCAAGAAAATAAAAATTACTGGATACATTTTTAATGATAAAATATACACACATCTTAGTTCTAAAGCGAGCATTTTAATTAATAAGAAAACACTGGAGACATTTCTAGTAATCAAGAACAAGGCAAGGATACCTACTATATCTAATACTATTCAATATTGATTTGGAGGTACTAGCCAATACAATTATATAAATTAATTAGAAGCATAAGAATTGATAAAGAAGTTAAACTATCTCTATTTGTAGATGATATGATAGTCTACCTGGAAAACTCTAGATAATTCATAATAAAATAAACCCAAACAACATAAAAATTCAGTAAACGAGCAGGATATAAAATTAACATACAGAAATTGAGAGTCTTCACAAGGAAAGAATAACCAGCTAAAGGACAAAATGGAAAAGAAAAGGCACAGTTACAATGGCAAAAAAGAAGATTAAATACTTAGAAATTAAACTTAACAAGAAAAGTGTCAAAACTATATGAAGCAATTTGATATCAAAGCAAATAAAATATATTTAGGGTGTTCAATTTAAGCCCATGGTAACTACAAGGAAAACATCAGAGAATATGCAAGCTTATTTACAGAGAAAGAAATTAGAGAAGAGGTTTTCAGGGGTGGGGGGCAGAGGGGATGGGGAATTAATGTGTAATGGGTTTAAGGTTTCTGTTTGGGGAGATGGGAAAGTTTTAGTAATAGAAGGTGGTGATTGTGATTAATCCTAGTGAATGGTATGCTTGGGAATAGAAGGTGGTGATTGTGATTAATCCTACTGAATGGTATGCTTGGGAGTAGTTGAGATGGTAAAGTTTATGTTGTATATATGTTCCCACAATTTAAAAAAAGAGAAAGGAGGAAATGGGGAGAGAGTCGGAGAGAGGGGGAGAGAAGGAATGAAAAGGGGAAAGGGGGAGAAAGGGGAAGTACTAAGGGTTCAAGGAGCATGATATGTACAACCTACACTCAAGTGTTCAGAAAATGGACTGACATAGCCAGAGAGATGTATGGATAGATAGAATGATACAGCAAATGTGGCAAAATTTTTAAATGAGTGGATCTGGGTATCAGGGTGGGGTTGGGTAAGGGCATGTTGGAGTTTTCTATTTGGAATTTCTATTATTTTTTGTAAATGTCCTGTAATTTTGAAAGCATTCCAAAATAAAAGAGTTTTTTTAAAAATTATATGAAGAAAGTTTCAGAACATTCTTGGAAGATACAAAAGGAAACTTCAAATGGAAATATATCTCTCTTCTTGGATAGGACAACCAAACATCATAAAGATGTCGTTCTCCCTAAGTCAGTTTAAAAATTGACTGCAACCCCAATCAAAATACCAAAAAACTCTTTTTATGGAATTAAATGAACTGATATTCAAGTTCATATGGAAAAACAAGCATGCAAGAATAGCTAGGAAAATACTGAAATAGAAGAATTGCCCAATGACATTAAGACATGCTATAAAGCCTCTATAATTAAATGTTGTGATAGTGGCACATGAATAGACAGAGACCAGTGGAATAGAACAGAAAGTCCAGAAATATGTGACATATATATGGAGATTTATATGATAAAGGCGTCGTTGCAAATCATTGAGGCAAAGAGGCTTTTTAATAAAACTGGGATAACTGATTAGTCATGTAGAAAAAGGTAAAATTAAATCTATACCTCACAGCATACACAATAATATACCTGAAATGGATCAGGGACCTAAATGAAAAAACTAAAACCATACAAGTACAAGAAGAAAAGCAAATTCTTCTTTAACCTCGGTGCAAGAAAAGACTATTACTCAAAGTCCAGAGGCAATAAGAAACTGATAAATTTCATTACATAACAAATTTTGCATGGCAAAAATATCATTAAAATCAAAATACATTTGTGATTATCATAAAAACTTAAATTCAGCATGTTTGAAACAGAAGAAAGAAAAAAGAGAGTGATGATGATGGAGGTGATTCACCCATTCAAGATATTAACTTATACCAATTATAAGCAAACACACTTAGGAGATACAAAAGACACTTCAAGCTACCAATCAGACCAGGACTAAACAAAGCACAGCTTGTTAAGATAGCTGGTTGTCACTTTAGGTCTATTCCAGTGAATGAAAAAGACACCGTAACATATTTCATTTACTCAGTGAAGAATGACAAGAACAAATCAGATCTCAAAGTTGATAGGTGTTCACTAGGAGAGATGGAATTGAAACCAAGACTTGGATGCTCAGATGTTAAGACTGTTTCCTCAACCAGCTCACTGGCCAGATTATGTCCTTCATCACCACCTTCTTGTACTTTGATGGGGCCCTTGACATGGATCTCGCCAAGTTCCAGACCAACCTGGTGCTCTACTCACCCCACCATCCACTTTCCCCTGGTGACCTACTTGCCCATTGTCTCAGCAGAGAAGGCCTACTATGAACAGCTCTCAGTGGCGGAGATCACCAATGCCCACTTTAAACCCTTCAACCAGATGGTCAAGTGTGACCCTCACCATGGCAAGTACATGGCCTGCTGCATGCTCTACCGAGGAGAAGTGGTGCCCAATGATGTCAATGCTGCCATCGCCATGATCAAGACTAAGTGCACCATCCAGTTTGTAGACTGGTATCCAAGGGGTTACCATCAAGGTCAGCATCAACTACAAGCCCCTCATGGTGCGGCCTAGGGAAGATCTGGCCAAGGTGCAGCAGGAAGTCTGCATGCTAAGCAACACCAGAGTCATTGCTGAGGCCTGGGCTCGCCTCAATCACAATTTTGACCTGATGTATACCAAGAGGGCCTTCGTGTACACAGAGGAAGGGAAGTTCTCTGAGGCCCAAGAGGACCTGGATGCCCTGGAGAAGGATTATGAAGAAGTGGACAGAGTCTGTGGATGGGGAGGATAAAAATGAGGTGCTCCATCTGTCTCCCCAGTTTTGTATCTCTCATTCCACTGTTTCCCCAATCACCTACAAATACAGTTGATGTCTCAAGTGGAAGAAAAAAAAAAAAAACTGGGGGAAAATATTTGTAGCA
>JAQZBX010104147.1:0-10980 GCA_029593785.1 Cabassous unicinctus | reverse complement strand
TGTGTTTTCATTTAAATTCATCTTCAAAACATTGGTTTCCCATAACAGGCTGTGAATGCAGCAGTTAATTCAACTTTGAAATTTAAGTAAGATACTTGTTTGATTGGCTGCTATGCACTTGAATTCAATCATTATCAATGTAAAACGAATTCGATTACCTAATGCTATGACAAAACACTGATTCCTTCAGTTTTCAAAACTTAGCAATATACTCATTACATTGGCAGCTATGCACTTGTTTTCACTTACAATGAATGTGAAAACACGATTTCACTTTGCCAAAGCTGCTGGGTCCTTACTTTTGAAATCTAAGGAAGATTCTTGTTTCTTACAATGCTCTACATGTGTTTTCAATTAAAATCAACTTGAAAACACTGCTTTTCCTGAGTGCTAGTTGAATACTGTGAGTTCTTTGCTTCAGAAAACCAAAATGAAACGTCTTTTATTGTCTGATATGCATGTGTATTCATTTGCAATCAACTTCAAGAAACTGCATTCACTCTTTGTGAGTGCAGTAGTTACTTCAAGTTTGAAAGATAAGTAAGATTCTTGTTTGTTTGGCTGCTATACCCTTTCTTTCACTCTCATGTCATCACACAGTTTTACCTAAGACTAAGCCAATGCAGTGGTTTCTTCATTTTACAAAACTAAATATAATTTGTGTTTTATTTGCTGCTATGTCTGTGTTTTCATTAAATTCATGTTCAAAACACTGGTTTCACCTAACAGGCTGTGAGTGCAGCAGTTTAGTCACCTTTGAAAGTTAAGTAAGATACCTATTCATTTGGCTGCTGTGCACTTGCTTTCACTCATTATCAGTGTGAAAACACTGCTTTACCTAATGCTATGCCAAAACACTGGTTTCTTCAGTTTTCAAAACTAAGCAATATACTCCTTACATTGGTTGTTCTTCACTTGTTATCAAATAAATCGAATGAACAACCACTGCTTTTACTGTGCCAAAGCTGCCGGTTTCTCACTTTTGAAACCTAAATAAGAGTCTTGTTTCTTACACTGATAGCATGTGTTTTCAATTACAATCAACTTGAAAACTATGTTTTTCCTGAACGCTGGTTGAATGCAGGGAGTTCTTTGCTTCAGAAAACCAAAATTTTTGTCTCATTGGCTGATTTGCATTTGTATTCACTTTAAATCAAATTCAAGACACTGGTTTCACCTAACACTCTGTGAATGCAGTAGTTCCTTCAAGTTTGAAATGTGAGAGTCTTGTTTGTTTGGCTGCACTATCTTTCCTTTCACTCACTTTTCAACACACAGATATTACCTCATGCTATGCCAATACTGTGGTTTCTTTACTTTACAATCCTAATTAAGATTTGTGTTTTATTTGTTGCTGTGCCTTTGTTTTCACTTACATTCTTCTTCAAAACCCTGGTTTCACCTAGCAGGCTGTGAATGAAGCAGATATTTCAACATTGAAAGTTAAGTAAGATAAATATTTTTTGGCTGCTGTTCACTTGCTTTCACACATTATCAATGTAAAAACTCTGCTTTTAGTTAATATTATGCCAAAACACTGGTTTCTTCAGTTTTCAAAACTTAGCAATATACTCGTTACAATGGCAGCTATGCACTTATTCTCACTTACAATAAATGTCAAAACACTGCTTTGAATATGCCAAAGCTGACGATTCCACACTTTGGAAATCTAAGTAAGATTCTTGTTTCTTACAATGGAATACATGTGTTTTCAATTACACTCAACTTGAAAACACTGCTTTTCCCTAAAATTAGCTGAATGCATTGAGTTCTTTGCTTTAGAAAACTAAAAAAGACACTTGTTTCATTGGCTGATTTGCATGTGTATTCATTTACAATCAAAGTCAAGTCCCTGGTTTCACCTAATGCTCTGTGAAAACATTAGTTACTTCAAGTTTGAAATGTAAATAACATTCTTGTTTATTTGGCTGCTATGCCCTTGCTTTCACCCAAATGTCAACACACATCTTTTGCTTAAGGCTAAGGGAATGCAGGGGTTTCTTCACTTTAAAAACTGAATAAGATTTGTGTTTTATTTGATGCTATGCCTGTGTTTTCATTTAAATTCATGTTCAAATCCCTGGTTTCACCTAACAGGCTGTGAGTGCAGCAGTTAATTCAACTTTGAAAGTTAAGTAAGTTACTTGTTTTTTGGCTGTTCACCACTTACTTTGACTCATTATCAACATAAAAACGCTGCTTTTACCTAATACTATGCCAAAACACTAGCTTCTTCAGTTTTCAAAACCAAGCATTATACTGAATACATTGGCAGCTATGTACTTGTATTCACTTACAATGAATGTGAAAACACTGCTTTTACTATGCCAAATCTCCTGATTCCACAGTTTCGAAATCTAAGTAAGATTCTTGATTCTTACAATGCTATAAATGTGTTTTCAATTAAAATCAACTTGAAAACATTGCTTTTCCCTAACTTTGGCTGAATGCAGTGAGTTTCCTGCTTCAGAAAAACAAAAAGGAAACCTGTGTCATTGGCAGATTTGCATGTGTTTTCATTTACATTCAACCTCAAGACACTGGTTTCACCAAACTGTCTCTAAAAGCAATAGGTAATATAAGTTTGAAAGGTAAGTAAGATTCTTGTTTCTTTGGCTGCTATGCCTTTGCTTTCACTCCCATGTCAACAAACAGCTTTTACCTTAGGCCAAGCCACTTTACAAAACTAAATATGATTTGTGTTTTGTTTGATGCTATCCCTGTGTTTTCATTTAAATTCATGTTCAAAACCCTGGTTTCAGCTAACAGGCTGTGAATGCAGCCGTTAATTCAACTTTGAAAATTAAGTAAGATACTTTTCTGTTTGGCTGCTGTGTGCTTTCTTTCACTCAACATCAATGTAAAAACACTGCTTTTACCTAATGTTATGCCAAAACACTGGTTCCTTGAGTATACAAAACTAAGCAATATACTCCTTTCATTGGCAGCTATGGACTTGTTTTCACCCACCATGAATGTCAAAACACTGCTCTTACTATGCCAAACATGCTGGTTCCTCACTTTTGAAATCTAAATAAAATTCTTGTTTCTTACACTGGTAAGCATGTATTTTCAATTGCAAACAACATGAAGACACTGTTTTCCTTAATGCTGGTTGAATGCACTGATATTTTGATTCAGAAAACCAAAATGAAATTTGTTTCATTTGCTGATTTGCATGTGTATTCACTTAAAATCAATTTAAAGGCACTGGTTTCACCTAATTCTCTGTGAATTCAGTAGATATTTCAAGTTTGAATGGTAAGTAAGTTTCTTGATTGTTTGGCTGCTATGCCCTTGCTTTCACTCACATGTCAAGACACAGCTTTTACATAATGCTAGGCTAAGCAGTGGTTTATTGAGTTTACACACCTAACTAAGATTTGACTTTTTTGGCTGCTCTGCCTGTGTTTTCACTTAAATTAATTTTCAAAACACTGGGTTCCTCTCACAGGCTGTGAATGCAGCAGTTAATTCAAATTTCAATGTTAAGTAAGATACTTGTTTTTTGGTTGCTATGCACTTGCTTTCACTCATTATCAGTGCAAAAACACTGGTTTTACCTAATACTATGCCAAAACACTGGTTTCGTCTTTTTCAAAACTAAGCAATATTCTCCTTACTTTGGTAGCTTTGCACTTGTTTTCAGTTACAATGAATTGCAAAACACCACTTTCACTATGCCAAAGGTGCCGGTTCCTCACTTTGGAAATCAAAGTAAGTTTCTTGTTTCTTACAATGCTATACATGTGTTTTCAATTACAACCAACTTGAAAACAACGCTTTTCCCTAACTTTGGCTGAATGCATTGAGTTCTTTGCATTAGGAAACCAAAAAAGAAACGTGTTTCAATGGCTGATTTGCATGTGTATTTATTTCCAATCAACTTCAAGACACTGGTTTCACCTAATTCTCCATGAATGCAGTAGCTATTTCAATTTTGAAAGGTAAGTATGATTCTTGTTTGTTTGGCTGCTATGCCCTTGCTATCACACACATGTCAACACACAGCATTTCCCTGAGGCTAAGCCAATGCAGTTGTTGCTTCACTTCACAAAACTAAATATGATTTGTCTTTTATTTGTTGCTATGCCTGTGTTTTCACTTAAATTCATCTTCAAAGCACGGGTTTTCTGTAATCGGCTGTAAATGCTGCAGGTAATTCAACTTTGAATGTTAAGTATGATACTTGTTTGCTTGACTGCTATGTACTTGCTTTCACTCATTACCAATGTAAAAACAATTGTTATACCCAATATTATGCCAAAACACTGGTTTCTTCAGTTTTCAAAACTAAGCAATATACTCATTACATTGTGAGCTATGCAATTGTTTTCACTTACAATGAATGGCAAAACACCACTTTCACTATGCAAAATCTGCCGGTTCCTCACTTTCGATATCTAAGTAAGATTCATGTTTCTTATAATGCTGTACATGTGTTTTCAAGTACAATTAACTTGAAAACACTGCTTTTCCCTAACGTTGGCTGAATGCATTGTGTTCTTTGCTTTATAAAACCAAAAAAGGAACTTATTTCATTGGCTATTTTGCATATGTATTCTTTTACAAAGAAATTCAGGACACTGGTTTCACCTCTCTCTTTGTGAATGCAGTAGTTACTTCAAGTTTGAAAGGTAAGGAATATTCTTGTGTTCAGTGAAGAAACACTGGTTTCCTCAGTTTTCAAAACCTAGCAATATACTCATTACATTGGCAGCTATGCACTTGTTTCACTTAAAATGAATATCAAAACAGTGCTTTTATGATGCCAAAGCTGAGGGTTCCTCACTTTCAAAATTTAAGTAAGATTCTTGATTCTTAGAATGCAATATATGTGTTGTCAATTACAATCAAATTGAAAACACTTCTCTTCCCTCATGTTGGCTGAATGCATTGGGTTCATTTTTTTTGAAAATCAAAAGAGAAACTTTTTTCATTGGCTGATTTGCATGTGTATTCATTTACAAACAACTTCAAAACACTGGTTTCACATAACTCTCTGTGAATGCAGTAGATATTTCAAGTTTGAAAGGTAAGTAAGATTCTTGTTGGTTTGGCTGCTTTGCACTAGCTTTCATTCACTATCAAAGTAAAAACACTACTTTTACCTAATCATATGCAAAAACACAGGTTTCTTCAGTTTTCAAAACTTTGCAATGTACTCCTTACATGGGCACCTATGCATTTCTTTTCACTTCCAATGTATGTCAAAACACCGCTATCACTTATCCAAATCTCCCGGTTCCTCACTTTCAAAATCTAAGTAAGATTCTTGTTTCTTACACTGGTATACATATGTTTTCAATAAAAAAGAGCTTGAAAACACTGCTTTTCCCTAATGTTGGCTGAATGCAGTGATGTGTTTGTTTTAGAAAACCAAAAAAAAACTTGCTTCATTGGCTAATTTGTATGTGTATTCATTTACAAAAAACTTCAAGACACTGGTTTCACATAACTCTCTGTGAATGCAGTAGTTACTTCAAGTTTGAAAGGTAAGATTCTTGATTGTTTGGCTGCTATGCCTTTCTTTCACTCTCATGTCAACACACATTTTTACCTAAGGCTCAGCCAATGCAGTGGTTTGTTCAGTTTAAAAAACTAAATAAGTTATTTCTTTTATTTGCTGATAAGCCTGAGTTTTAACTTAAATTCATCTTCAAAACCCGGGTTTCCCGTAACAGGCTGTGAATGCAGCAGTTTATTCAACTTTGAAAGTTAAGAAATATAATTGTTTGTTTGGCTGCTATGTGCTTGATTTCACTCATTATCAATGTAAAAACACTGCTTTTACCTAATACTATGCCAAAACACTGCTTACTTCAGTGTTCAAAACTAAGCAATTTACTCATTACATTGGCAACTTTGCACTTGTTTTCACTGAAAATGAAAGAAAAAACAGTGCTTTTACCATGCCAAAACTGCCGGTTCTTCACTTTCAAAATCTAAGTAAGATTCTTATTTCTTGCAATGATATACATGTGTTTTAAATTAGAGTCAACTTGAAAACACTGCTCTTACCTAACATTGGCTGAATGCATTGAGTTCTTTGCTTTAGAAAACCAAAAAAGAAACTTGTTTCATTGGCTGATTTGCATGTGTATTCATTTACAAACAAGTTCAAAACACTGGTTTCACCTAAATCTCTGTGAATGCAGTAGAAACTTCAAGGTTGAAACTTAAGTAAGATTCTTGTTTGTATGTCTGCTATCACCTTGCTTTCATTCACATGTCAAAAACTGCTTTTGCCTAAGGCTAAGCAAAGGTAGGGATTTCTTCACTTTACAAATCTAATTAATATTTGTCTTTTAATTGCTGCCTTGCCTGTGTTTTCACTTGAATTCATATTCAAAACACTGGTTTCCTGTAACAGTCTGTGAATGCAGCAGTTATTTCAATTTTGAAACTTAAGGAAGATACTTGTTTGTTTGGCTGCTATGTGGTTGCTTTCACTCATTATCAATGTAAAAACCCTGCTTTTACCTAATACAATGCCAAAACACTGGTTTCCGCAGCTTTCAAAACTAAGCAATACACACATTTCTATGACTGCTATGCACTTGTTTTCATATACAATGAATGCCAAAATACTGATTTTACTATACCACGGTTGCCGGTTCCTCACTTTGGAAAACTAAGTAAGATTCTTCTGTCTTACAATGCTATACATGTGTTTTCAATTATAATCAGCTTGACAAGACTGCTTTTCCCTAACTTTGTCTGAATACATTGAGTTCTTTGCCTTAGAAAACTAAAAAAGAACCTTGTTTCATTCGCTGATTTTCATGTGTATTCATTTACAAACAAAATCGAGACACTGTTTTCACCTATTTCTCTGTGAATGCAGTAGTTACTTCAAGTTTGAAAGGTAAACTAGGTTCTTGTTTGTTTGGCTTCTTTTATTCACATGTCAACACATAGCTTTTGCATTAGACTAAGACAATGCAGTGGTTCCTTCACTTAGCAAAACTAAATAAGATTTGTCTCTAATTTGCTGCTATGCCTGTGTTTTCACTTAAATTCATCTTTAAAACACTGGTTTCCTGTAACAAGCTGTGAATGCAACAGTTAATTCAACTTTATAAGTTAAGTAAGATACTTATTTTTTGGGTGCTATGTGCCTGCTTTCACTCATTATCAATGAAAAAACACTATTTTTACATAATACTATGCACAAACACTTTTTTTCTCTTTTCAAAACTAAGCAATATACTCATTACAATGACAAATTTGTGCTTGTTTTCTTTTACAACGAATATCAAAACACCACTTTTAATATGTCAAAGCTTCTGGTACCTTACTTTTGATATCTAAGTGAGATTCTTGTTTCTTACACTGCTGTACATGTATTTTCAATTACAATCAACATGAAAACACTGCTTTTCCTAACGTTGGCTAAATGCATTGAGATTATTGGTTTAGAAAACCAAAAAAGAAACTTGTTTCATTGGCTGATTAGCATGTGTATTCATTTACAATTAAACCAAGACAATTGTTTCACCTAACGCTCTGTGAAATCAGTAGTTATTTCAAGATTTGCATGTGTATTCATTTACAAACAACTTCAAGACACTGGTTTAAACTATCTCTCTGTGAATGCAGTAGTTACTTCAAGTTAGAAAGCTATGTAAGATTCTTGTTTGTTTGGCTGCTTTGCCCTTGCTTTCACTCACATATCAACACATAGCTTTTGCCTAAGGCTGAGCAAAAGCAGTATTTCTTCACTCTACAAATCTAAATAAGATTTGTCTTTTATTTGCAGCTATGCTTGTGTTTCCACTTTAACTCATCTTCAACACACTTGCTTCCTATAACTGGCTGTGAATGTGGCAGTTAATTCAACTTTGAAAGTTAAGTAAGATACTTGTTTTTTAGGCTGCTATGTGCTTGCTTTCACTCATTCTCAAAGTGAAAACACTGCTTTCACAAAATACTATGCCAAAACACTGGTTTCTTCAGTTTTCAAAACTGAGCAATATACTCATTACATTGGCAGCTATGCACTTGTTTTCAATTACAATGAATGTCAAAGCATTCCATTTATTATGCCAAAGCATCCGGTTCCTCACTTTCATTTTCCAAGTAACATTCTTGTTTCTTACAATGCTATACGTGTGTTTTCAATTACAATCAACTTGAAAACACTGCATTTACTGAACACTGGTTGAAAGCAGTGAGTTCTTTGTTTCAAAAATCCAAAAAGGAAACTTCTTTCTTTGCCTGATTGCATGTCTATTCACTTAAAACCAATTTCACGGCACTGGTTTCACCTAACACTCTGTGAATGCAGTAGTTATTTCAAGTTTGAAAAGTAAGTGAGATTCTTGTTAGTTTGGATGCTTTGCACTTGCTTTCACTCACATGTGAACTCAAAACTTTTACATAAGCATAAGTCAAGGCAGTGGTTTCTTCACTTTACAAAACTAAACAAGATTTGTCTTTTATTTTTTGCTATGCCTGTGTTTTCAGTTAAATTCACCGTCAAAACACTGGTTTCACCTAACAGGCTGTGAATGCAGCAATTAATTCAACTTTGAAAGTTAAGTAACATACTTATTTGTTTGGCTGCTATGTGCTTGCTTTAACTCATTATCAATATTAAAACACTGCTTTTACCTTACAGTATTCCAAAACACTGGTTTCTTCCATTTTCAAAAATAAGCAATATACTCCTTAGATTGGCAGCTATTCCCTTATCATTTACAATGAATAACAATGATATCTTTTACTCAGCCAAAGCTGCCACTTAATAAATTTTGAAACCTAAGTAGGATTCTTGTTTCTTATACTGCTAAGCATGTGTTTTCAATTACAATCAACTTCAAAACACTGTTTTTCCTGAACGCTGGTTGAATGATGAGAGTTCTTTGATTAAATAACCAAAATGGAAGCTTGTTACATTGGCTGATTTCCGTGTGTAGTTGCTTAAAATCAATTTCAAGTCACTGGTTTCAACTAATTCTCTGTGAATGCAGTAGTTACTTAAAGTTTGAAAGGTAAGTAAGACTCTTGTTTGTTTGGCTGCTGTTTCCTTTCTTTAAGTCACATGTCAACGCACGGATTTTACCTAATGATAAGCCAATGCAGTGATTTCTTCACTTTAGAATGCTAAATAATTTTCATCTTTTATTTGATACTATGCCTGTGTTTTCACTTAAATTCATCTTCATAAAGCTGGTTTCCCATAACAGGCTGTGAATGCAGCAGTTAATTCAACTTTGAATGTTAAGTAACATACTTATATGTTTTGCTGCTGTGTGCTTGCTTTCACTCATTATCAATGTAAAAACTCTGCTTTTACCTAATGCTATGCGAAGACACTGGTTCTTCAGTTTTCAAAACCATGGAATATACTCATTACCTTGCCAGCTATGCACTTGTATTCATTTACAATTAATGTCAAAACACTGCTTTTACTATGCCAAAGCTGCCAGTTCCCCACTTTGGAAATCTAATTACGATTCTTGGTTCTCACAATGCTATACATGTGTTTTCATTTACAATCAACTTAGATACACTGCTTTTCCCTAACGTTGGCTGAATGCATTGAGTTGTTTGCTTCAGAAAACCAAAAAGGTAACTTATTTCATTGGCTGATTTGCAGGTGTATTCATTTACAATCAACTTCAAGAGCCTGGTTTCACCTACATCTCTGTGAATGCAACAATTACTTCAAATTTGAAAAGTAAGTAAGTCTCTTGTTTCTTAGGATGCTATGCCTTTGCTTTCCCTAACATGTAAATCACGTCTTTTCCCTAAGGCTAAGCCAATGCAGTGGTCTCTTCATTTTACAAAACTAAATAAGATTTGTGTTTTATTTGATGCTCTGCCTGTATTTTCATTTAATTCCATCTTCAAAACACTGGATTCACCTAACAGGCTGTGAATGCAGCAGTTAATTCAAATTTGAAAGATAAGTAACGTACTTATTTGGTTGCTATGTGTTTGCTTTAACTCATTATCAATGTAAAAACACTGCTTTTACCTTATAGTATGCCAAAACACTGGTTTCTTCCATTTTCAAAACTAAGCAATATACTCCTTAGATTGGCAGCTATTCACTTATCATTTACAATGAATGACCACTGACTTCTTTCACTCAGGTAAGGCTGCCAGGTCCTAACATTTGAACCCTAAGTAATATTCTTGTTTCTTATACTGCTAAGCATGTGTTTTCAATTGCAATCAACTTCAAAACACAGTTTTTCCTGAACACTGTTTGAAAGATGAGAGTTCTTTGATTCAGCAACCAAAGAGAAAACTTGTTTCATTGGTTGATTTCCGTGTGTATATCTTAAAATCAATTTCAAGGCACTGGTTTTACCTAACTCTCTGTGAATGGAGTAGTTACTTCAAGTTTGAAAGGTAAGTAAGACTCTTGTTTGTTTGGCTGCTTTGAGTTTGTTTCCACTCATTATCAATGTAAAATCTCTGCTTTTACCTAATGCTATGTCAAAACACTGGTTTCTTCAGTTTTCAAAATCAAGCAATATACTCATTACATTGAGAGCTATGCACCTGTTTTCACTTACAATGAATGTCAAAACATTGCTTTTACTATGCCATAGCTGCCGGTTCCTCACTTTGGTAATCTAAGTAAGATTCTTGGTTCTTACAATGCTATACATGTGTTTTCATACACAATTAACTTGAAACACTGCTTTTCCCTAACATTGGCTGAATGCATTGATTTCTTTGCTTTTGAAAACAAAAAAGAAAATTGTTTCATTGCCTGATTTGCATGTGTATTCATTTACAAAAAACTTCAAGACACTGGTTTCACCTAACTCTCTGTGAATTCAGTAGTTACTTCAAGTTTGAAAGGTAAGTATGATCCTTGTTTTTTTCACTCTTATGCCCTTGCTTTCAATCACATGACAGCACACAGCTTTTGCCTAAGGCTAAGCCAATGCAGTGAATTCTTCACTTTACAAATCTCATAAGATTTCTTTTTTATTTGCTGCTATTCCTGTGTTTTCA
>JAQZBX010104146.1:0-10986 GCA_029593785.1 Cabassous unicinctus | reverse complement strand
ATGGCTCACAACCTACCCTTTCTCTCTCTCTCCCTTGTTAGCCTATCTTTCAGTCAGTGGTTCTCAGAAACTGTTAACTTTCCTCAATTCAAATCAATGAGGTCATAAACTGTTCATCCTTCAATGCCTGGCTTGCTTCACTCAACATGAGGTCTTCAAGATTCAACCATGTTATTCCATGTGTTAGCACTTTATTCCTTCTTACAGCTGAGTAATATTCCATTGTATGTATGTACCACATTTTGCTTATCCATTCATCTGTTGATGGGCACCGGGTCAGCATTATATTTAACACTCACCTGTCCAAGGGGAGTATAACTCCAAGGAAGATGCATTCTTTTTTATTTCCTTCCTCTCCGCCCCCTTCCTTCTGTCTTTCTGACTTTCCTTCTGTCTTTCCTTTTTTTAGCAGACATCATTTATTCTCTGGTGGGCCCTGGGGGTGGGACCTTATCTGGCCTTCCCCAGTGTGCATGTGGGTGTGCACGTGTGTGTGAGTGTGTGTGCACACCCACTCTCAGGTTGAAAGAGGTGTGCAGTCACCTGCACGACTGTGTGGTCCACCAAGTTAGTTAGCTTAAACAGATGAAATGCAAAGCTCTTTTTCAAGCCTGTTTGGTCGAATAACGGGTAGAGATACATCCTCATATATAATTCCTCACCCTGAATTGCACATTCAACCCCGCAGACACCAGAGGACATCTAAGAAATTCATTGTGGGTTAAAAAGACCTTTTGTTCCTCTCTGCCTTGGGTGTTGACTTGGGAGAGGGAGAGGCAGGAGGCCAAGGGAATGGCTGAACACAGGGAGTTTCCCTGCTAACTAGTACAGGATGCGGTCTATCACAATTTTCACCCAGTGTAGAGTGCACCCCCGTCCAAAATTGTGATGAGAAATGTCAGTATGGGTATGTTGTGGTGTAACTGGAGAGGGTTACAACCTTAGACTGTAGACTCACACAGAGAGTTTCTGGCAAAGGCACAGTCATCAAAATTGATGAGCCTAAAATGGGATTCATCCTGTTTTTTTGTTTTTTTTTAAAAAAAAAGCCTTTATAAAAATCAGCTCTCCTCTCAACAGTCTGGGTGTTCTATCAGAATAGGAGCTATAAATCCGTCTGGTAAGACCCTCTGTTCTTAAGATAGATAGAGAGATAGAGAGATAGGTAGAGAGATAGTAGAAAGATAGACAAACAGATAGACAGACAAACAGGCAAACAGACAAACAGATATGGATAGATGAAGGGACACATGTACACACATTTACATTCTTCAAGAAGGTACCTCTTAAGCGCTTCAAGTCTCTCTCGCTCTAGGGGGAGGAGACGGGGCTGGTGGCATATATTATATTCACTTGCAGTAAGGCCCAAAGAATGAGACTCCTTCACTACCAAATTCTTCTAGCATGTTTGGAGTCAGTGTGGCACAGTGGAAAGAGCACAGGTTTTGAGTCATCAGAAACTAGATTTAGATCCTGGCACCACCACTTTTTAGCTCGTCTAACCTTGGGCAAGAAAGTTAACCTCAGTTTCTCTATCTGTAAAGTAGAAGAGTAATTTCTAATTTGCTGGGTTGCTGAGAAAGTTAAAGATCATGTATGTATAAAGCGCAACGCTCATTGCCAGGAATGCAGATGGCATATTGATATGTGGGGACTGCAGCTGCTCCTTCCACTACTGCTGATTGTCTTCCTTCACCCTCTCTTCCTCCCCTTGCATTACTACTATTACTGCTTCGATGATTACTATTATTATTCAGGATGCTTTTTATAAATGGAAGTCATGTCCTAACTCCACCGGCTCTTTGCCCAACTTCTCCTGATCTCTGCCCACCAATGGTGACCCTTCTACCTGTACATATCCATCTTCCAGGATTCTCGCTTTGCCCTCCCTTTTGACTGACATTCCAAGCTCATCCTTGCTTCTGAGTATTGGACTATAAAGACTGCACTACATTTTATTTTGCAGAATTGGAATTACAGATGATTTAATCAAAATTCCCCTGACATTGCTCAACTAATGCAAACATTGTTTTCCCTAAACCTTCCCCTGTGGAGAAATATGTGACAGCACTGAACAACCCCAAATTAAGTGATGACTGAAGAACGTAATTATGGAAGTGTTCTCTGAGACCCAGTGTTAAGTGACTTGTACCTTCTCTATCCTTCCAGAGGATGGGCATAGCAAAGACCACTGGCACTTATTTTACAGCACTAATGCATAATAATAGCTTACCACATGCCAGATTCCCTGGTAAGTGCTTTACTTAGATTATTTCTTTTAATCTTCACAGAAAACTTGGGGAAGGGGTACTACTAATATTCCCATTTTACAAATGAGGCCACTGTGTCACAGAAAGTTGAAATGGCTGGCTGAAGTTTGCAGAGCTAGCATCACGTAGAATAAATATTGGAAACTAGTTGCTTTCTGACTCCATTACCCTGTGCTTCTGCATAATTGTGCCTTGTAAGAATATCAGAGTGGCTTTTCCTATTGTTCTCATCAGTACAAACCACTTTGAGTCCTTCTCAGCCATGAGATCTGTTGATACATGTCTTCCATGAAAGGGCCCATGAGGATAGGATGTGCTTCTTTGGGAAGCATCTCTTGTCTTTCCCATGCTGCCCATTAACATTTCCCACTGTTTTCTTCTGCATTCCATGCAGGCAGCTTGCAGATCCTGGCTGAGCTTTTTCAGTGAAAGCTGAAGTTCCATCTCATCCCAGGTGATAAAACCAGGGCAGAATGTAGTCTCTGAAATTTTCTTTGTGGTTACCATGGGGCTTAACTGTGGTAGAAGATATATGACATATATTATTTGCTTTGATTCCAACTTAAATTGAATAGCATACATAAACTATGTCCGTATACCCTTCTATACCCCCACCTTTATGTATTTCTTGTCACAAATGTCATATTTATACATTATGAGTCAAAAACCGTTGATGTACCATTACATTTTATGAATTTGCCTTTTAAATCCTGTAGGAAGTGAAAAAAGTGAAGTTCCAAATCAGAAATACAATAGTACTGGTATTTGTATTAGTCATGTTATTTCCTTTACCAAAGATCTTTATTTTTTTCATGTGGCTTTAGTCAATTGTCTAATGTTCTTTCCATTCAACCTGAAGAACTCCGTTTAGTATTTCTTACAGAGCCAGTCTAGTGTTAACGAACTCCCTTAACTTTTGTTTATCTGGGACTGTCTTAATTCCTCCCTCATTTTTGAAAGACAGTTTTGATGAAACTTCTTGTTTTTGGTTAGCAATTTTTTTTGTTTTCAGCACTTGAAATATTTCATCCCACTGCTTTCTTGCTTCCATGGTTTCTGATGAAAAATCGGCATTTAATCTTATTGAAGCTCCATTGTATGTGACACATTTTTTCTCTCTTGCAGCTTTCAGAATTCTCACTCTTTGGCATTTAACAGTTTATTATAACCTGGTGCAGAATGGGTCTATTTGTGTTGATCTTGTTTGGAGTTCATTAATCATC
The DNA here is from genome assembly GCA_029593785.1 of Cabassous unicinctus. NCBI lineage: Eukaryota > Metazoa > Chordata > Mammalia > Cingulata > Chlamyphoridae > Cabassous > Cabassous unicinctus. The sequence goes on along the minus strand of JAQZBX010104146.1, from coordinate 7,493 downwards.
TTTGATGTGTATGTCTTTCATTACATTTGGGGAGTTTTCAGCCATATTCTTTCTGCCCCTTTCTCTTTGTTCTCATTCTGGGACTCTGCAATGGGTATATTGGGATGCTTGATGGTGTCCCACAGGTTCTTCAGGCTCTGTTCACTTTCCTAATTCTTTCTTCTTTCTGCTCCTTAGACCGGATGATTTAAATGGTCTTATCTTCAAAACCATGCGTTCTTACTGCTCCTGTGCTCCTGTTGAACTCCTTCAGGATATTTTAAATTTCTCTGTCATCTTCAGTTCCTTTCTATAATTTTCATCTTTCTATTGATATAGTCTTTGTGTTTATCTGTCATTTTCCAGCTTTCCTTTCCTTCTTGGTCCTTCTTAGCTCCTTCAGCATATTTAGGACCGTTTTATTAAAGTCTTTGTCTGGAATGCCCCAGGTTTAGGATCCTCCTCTTTGATGGTTTCTAATGCTTTAATCTTCTCCTTTGCCTGGGCCATCATCGCCTGTTCTTTGAATGTTTTGTAGTATTTTGTTGAAACTTGGACATTTGGGATTTTAGCATGGTGTCACTAGACTCTGAAGTGTCTGTTCCAGCTAGTATATGACAGAAATTTCTTTGAATACCAAATAAATAAAATGAAGAAAGAAAAAAGAAAACACCTTTCCCAGTCTTTGAAGATTGACCTGTGTGAGTGTTCTCCTTCAGAGCTTATCCATACAATGAGTTTAGAGAGTAGCTCAAGGCCAAAGCGTATGGGCCTCCCTGGTCCTTTCTGAACATGTGTCTTGTCTTGGGCATGTGCATTTGGCCCTAGGAATTCCCCTGTTTACATGGTTCTGAATGCTCCTCTTCCCTAGGACAGTTTCCTCACCATGCCAGGCACTGCCCTATATGTCCTCCAGCCAGCAATCCCTTGCCCTAGGCAGCCACTTGACTGCTCTCCCACAGTGTTCTGTAGGAAAACTTGAAGAGCTGCCTGTTAACACAGGACACATTCTGGGACAGCACGTCGCTCAGGCCACCCCCAGATTGTGTCAGACATACATGCTCCCCATATGTGCATGAGGGTTGTTCTCCTCCCGCTAGAACCAGGACCAGGGATCCAGAGTGGGAGTGCCAGCTGGCTCTGCACCGAATCAGTGAGGGAATGGGACTTGGGCCAGCCAAGGTGCCAAGAGATCCTACCACTTTCAAGTATCCTTTTTCTTGATTTGGTCCACACCCTGTTACTGCTCACTCTATTACTTTGCAGAGCTTTTAGAAAGATGTTTCTGCCAGTTCTTGCTCATTGTTTAAAGCTTCTGCTGGGGGAGAGAGCCCTGAAGCATCTCATTTTGCCATGCTCTATATCTAAGAATCTTTTAAAAGCCATGGATTTATATAATACTTCAAATTCTAATCTAACATCACAGGGTTTATTTTCTTTCTTCTATGTATGATCAATTTTCATTACTTTCTGGTTCATCTTCCTGTGTTTCTTTTTTTCCCCAAAAAATAACAAGTATGCAAATTTTCCTATTTATCCTTCTCTTATACAAAAGGTAGTGTGCTATATATACACTTCTGCACTTTTTTTTTTTTTTTTTTAACGTACCATGCATGTTTATTAACAAGCAGGCACAAAACTAGTTACAAAACTAGTCACACAGCCTGTCCTTTTAAGTCCAATAAAGTACCAGCACTCTACATTTAGTCCCTTTCTCCAAAACCTTGCACAAAAGGTTGCCTTGAGACAGAAGTGCCAATATTCTATTGTAGGACAGCATTCCTTTTAGTTGTATCAGGATAAGAATGGTTGAGTGCACTTTGATTTTTATCTTGGAATTATATCCTGGATATTATCAGTACACAGCAATCTCATCCTTTTTTACAGTCGTATAATATACCATTGTTTAAATGACCCTAGTGTATTGAACAAATCTCCTAATGCAGAATATACATTTAGGTTGTTCTCAATATTTTGCAATTATAAACAATGCTGCAATGAATAACTTTGTCCATATACTTTTTTAAAAATTTGCTTATTTTTCTGTATATTGTTTGAGGGATACCTTCAAAATAAATTACTAGAAATAGGATTCCTGATCAAAAGTACATACATATGCAGTTGTATTAGATATTGCCAAATTTCCCTCCATAGGATTGCATTCAACCAGCAATAGATGAGGTTACCTATTTCTCCATAGTTTCTTAACTGAAGGTGTTATCTAGGTTTTTAAACATTTTTTTTGCCTATAATATACCAATTATTATAATTAGTTATGCTTTATCAGTCTTAAAGTCTGTGAAATTCTTGAGGAGAGAGATGTGTTTTTTGTCATCCTTATATGCCCATTACTGAGGACAATGCCTAAACAAAGTAGATTTTCAATATATTGGTAGGATTTCTGGGTAGAAGGATGGTTAGATAGAAGGATGATTAGGTAGAAGGATGGTTGTGTGGGAGAATGGTTAGGTGGAAGGACATTTGAGTGGAGGGACTATGTAAGGGCAGACATTTGGTGGGAGAACAGGTAAACAGAAGGGTGGTTGGATTGGAGGATGGCTGGGTGAAAGGATGGTTAAGTGGAAGGATGACTGGGTGGGAGGGTATCTGATGTCTTTTTTATTTTTTTACATCTATGATCATTGAGGTCAGATACTATTTTATATGTCATTTTAGTTCTATTTGCTCTTACGGAGAGCGGGTGTTCATTCAATATCTGTTGATTGAATATGACTGTCAGGTCCATTTATTTATTGAAATTTAAATTCTTTGTATCCACCACAGTGCTTGGCCCATAGAAAGTACTTGGTATTCATTTTGTCACTCAATCAGTCAACAAAAATATATTATCTCCCCTATTTTTCAAGGAAACTGAAGCTGTTTTATCAATTTTTTTTTTAACGCTGAACATAGTCTTGATTCATTCTCTGTGGATAGACATTTTCCCTGAGATAATTTAAGTAGCAATCTACTTGGCAGGTATTTCAAGAATGAATGGGTACCGTTCAGTCTTGTAATTATTCACTGGCTCATGTAATCAGGAACAAACTTTTGCTGTGGAAACAATGTCTAACACCATACAATTTGGGACCATTTCATGATCAGGCAATTGAATTGCCTCTACGGAATTCTTTTAGAAGTTCATAGAAGGCATATGTTTTAAATGGTTGACGTTCTGAAACATCTCTTTTATCCATCTCTTTTGATTTTTGCACACTAATGAAGTGAATAGCAAATTCTTCTCTTGATGAAATTGTAAAAGGAAAGGGAATCAATTTTCTGGACATTTCTTTTATTCCTTATTGGATTTATTACAGATTCTTGTGTCTTTAGAGAAAATTTTGAAAATGGAACCTTTTAAAAAAGAAAAAAAAAAAACCACTAGGTATGTATATTAGAACAAGTGGAGATATTTCTTCAACTCAAAGTCTCTTTTTCCCAGGGAGTTTTTATTCTGGACAAGTGTTCTTGTGCAAAGAAAGCAAGTAATTTTCCCATCCGGGTATGAGGGCCAAGCCGTTGTTATTGCACATGGGTTGGTGTTGAGTAACTGTGGTGGGTGGGTGGGGTAGAGTGAAGGCAATCGGAATTGTAAAATGCCTTCCTTTGAACGCAGATCAATTTTTATTCTTAATCTGTGAGCATGAGATGGGAACAAATAACTTCTGAGTGAAATAAAGATTTCTTAGGCTGTCAAGATTTATCTTATCATGCTGAAGAGGTGGGATTCCTGTTAGCAACTGGCTGTTTTAAAAATCCATTCGCCTGAGGATGTGTGAAAACAGCCCACAGAACAAAGACTTAAAGCTCTTGCTGTATCAAGTTCTTATTTGCTCCTTTTTACATTCCCAACTTGAGACTTTGCCAGGTCCAACTTGAAAACATTTCCAGGCCAGTGGGAGTGTATATACAGGGAGTATCAGAAATCATTTCTTTAGGGGAGGAGGTGTTTTGCAGTGCAAAACATTGAGGTTCTTTTGCCAAAACCCCAAAGAAAACAGGGTATTTGCTATGAACTTCATATTTGCTGTGGCTTTACAGGAACCTCCCATGTCAATCTCTGAAGTTGGCCATCACTTTGCCACTGTGGAAAAACCCACCTCCCCCATGTCATAGAAAGCTCAAAGTCTATGAACTAAAGTAATAAACATGTAGAGCTTTCAGTTGCAGCTTTAAGTTTGTGTTGTTTTTGTTGTTTTCCTACAGCAGAGCCAAAGAAGAGAGCAGGTTGCTGATTCTCTTTTCTGGGCAGGGGAAAGATGTCAGAGCTGAGCAGTTTCCCTTTTAGCTCCTTTGAAAATGCTCTAGGAGAACCCACTGCATATTTTCTGCCCATTCTCCTGGGATGTGTAGAATCAAGCTGCCACTGGACAGGCACTTGGAAGTTGGCCAGCCTGGTCTCCTCATGGTCCAGATGGAAACCCCAAGGCTCACCTCACAGTGAACTGATTAACTCAAGGTCATTTGGCCCTGGTAGGTGGCAGAGCCAGAACTAGGACCCAAAGGTTTCCAGGATCAAAATTCTCTTCCTTTACTATCTCAATACAAATGGTACCTACAAAGGATAAGGGTACTCTTCCCCTTTTCCCTCCCATCCCCAAATAAAACAGTGAAAACATGGCCCCTTCCTGGCCAAGGTCCAGGGGAAGAGTACCATAAGCTGTCTTTCTATGATGTGGGCTCAGCAAGTGGGGCTGTGCTGAGGCTACTGAACCCAAATCCCTTTTTCTGCTGCCCGGCCTCCCCCCCAGATCCCACCTCTCCTTTATTCTCCTTGACTTGCTCTTCCTATTTGAGCTGATTCGTCACTTCTAGAGGGATTCCTACCTTGATTTCTCTGACCAAATCAACCCTTCCCATCTTGAGTTCTCCTTTTATGATGCTCTCTCTCTCTGATAGTACTAATGCCAGTTGCAATTTGACATTGATTTCTGCGATTATAAACCAAGTTCCATGAGATTAGGGACCTTGTTTATGTTCACTGCTGTGTGCACAGCACCTGAGCCTGGCATTTTGTACATAGTACACATGTGCTGAGTGAATGAATGAATGAATGATCCTGCTTTGAGCTCTGTCAAGTCTTCTCTAAGGAGAATTAGGTAGTCACATCTGAGTAGAATTCAGGACAGCACCCACTTTAGCGGTGTTTGGAGAGGTCAGGGCTTGTGTTGAGAGAAACGGAAAAATCTTTACAGAAGTGCCTTACCCTCTCTTAGAAGACTCCTCAAGACTGCTTTGTTGTCCTTTTCCCCTCTGCAGTGTTTTTAATATGTCTATTTAAATGCAAATTTTGACTTTTTGTCTGTAATCATATAAAATGTTTGGCACTAAAATTTTAATCAGGGATGTAATTTTATAGAGAGGCAGTAATGGAAGTGGTAGCCACACGTAATAGCATGAAGCGTTCCAGGCGTGGAACCCCAGCACATGGAAGCTGCAGCCTCCCTCCTGCCCAAGGCCGAAAACGCCTGCCCAGCTCAGACGGTGCTTTGTAGAGGTTTTGCTGCTCTCAGGCATGTCCTGAATGTTCGTACTATTCCTGGTGCTTAATTGTCCTTTAAAATCTGAAGAAGGTAAACAGATCCTCTTTGCCCGTATCCTCTGGTACCCTCTTCGTCCCTCAGAGAGCACAGATATTTAGAAAGAGGGGCTCCACCCTGCCCCCAGTCTAAGACGATGGCTCATTTATCAAGATCAAGCTGGAGGCTCCCCCACCGGAGCTTCTATTGTTTGGGATGGTGGCTGCCAACAGCAGATGTTTGTCATCGCCTCAGCTCCCTGCAGTCTCTGAGCTCCATCTGCTGTGAGCACAGGCACAGCTGCCAGCACGTCCCCCCTGTCCTCACCCTTCCACCTCTAATGGGGGCTGGGGCTCCATGCATCTGGGCCAGTTGGGGAGATCACTTCCCAGCAACCCTGCTGCCCTGCTCTTTCCAGACAACCCCTGGGGCATCTGTGCACATTTTCCTGTTGGCATGTTTAAAGTGGCTCCAGTCAAGTTTTGGGGAAAGAATTATGATCAGTCACATGAATCTTGGTGTCCCAGCTTGTCATGAGAAGGACTTCAGATGACATGGAGCCACTGCCTAGTTGGGCCAACTGCTGGAGAGTGAGTATATACAGACTCTCCCATTTCTAGCTAAGCTATTCAGTGCCTCAAGGACTTGGCAATAGCTATTTCCTTATTCCGGGAATGTTCTTCCCCAAGCTCATGGGTAAGCTGGCTCATCTTTCAGAGCCCAGCGTGAGTGTCACCCCTCAGAGAGGCCTTCCTTGGTCTCCCTGTATAAAGTGTATATCCTTCTTCCCATATCATGCATACATGAGCTCAGCATCCTCTTTATTTCCTTCATTACAGTTATCCCAATCTGTAATTATCATATTTATACAATCTCTTAAATTGTTCTTTAGGAAGATTAGTCTTCCCAGAGTGTATAAAATAGATTCAGGGGGAAGGGTGGAGTAAATAGGCACGAATGGAAATAAGCGGACGTGATTGGATTCAGTAGCATTAATCTTTTTGAGAGATGATGAGCCCTAGAAAAGGACATAATTAGGTATATACAAAGCTTTTAAGAAGGTAGATGGGAAGAAATAGTGATTGTTGGGACTGAGGGAGATGGGGAGGGAGCATGATGCCTAAATTGGGTATTTGGGTGAATGGTGGTGACTTTTGCTGAGAATAAAAGATAGGCTTGAGGAGGCAGATGCTGAGTTCATTTTGGAAATGTTCAGTTTGTTCTCCTGTAGGAGACCCAACCAAGATGTAGACATAGGTGGCTGATTGAGATATCATCAGAGAGGTGGTGGTACCTGAAACCATGGGAATGGCAGGTACTTCCCTGGAAAAGAGGCAGAATGAGAAGACAAGAAGGCAGGAATTAGGGCAGCAGTACATCCCAGCTGGACGAGGACAGCCAAGACTTATTCCTGTTGCTCCAGCATCATTACTAATCGTGCCCCTGTCCCTTTTAGTGGGACAGTAAATAATGTGGTCACTCCACAGGACAGAAGGCTGGGGAAATTCAGAATTTAAAGGAGGGCATGGGAGAAGCTCACTAAAAGACTGAGAGTGAGCAGAGAGGTGGAAAGGAAACCAGGAGATTACAGGCTAACAAATGCCAAGGGGAGTATAGCAGTTTGGCATTCTTTATGAATTCCAAAAATAGTTATTGAATTGTGTTTGTAACCTGGTCTGTTCCTCTGGGCTTATTAGGTTTTATTAAATTCAGAGGTTTCACTTTTACTTGATTAAATTATGATTAGGGCTTTGATTTGGCCACATCAGTGGAACAGAACGTTGAGTCCCCACCTCCTTGGTAGGTGGGGATCCACAGAGAAAACAACATGGCAGAGGAGAGACTTTTTTAGTTTTGATGCTGGAGCCCCAGGGGGAGTGCCAAGCTGTTTGCCTGATAGTTTACAGCTGGTCTTGTGGAGAGAGCACAGCAGCTGAGCCCGGAAAGAAACAAGCCCTGGGAAGAGAGATGAGCCTTATGTCAGTCCTACAGTTT
>JAQZBX010104145.1:0-10980 GCA_029593785.1 Cabassous unicinctus | reverse complement strand
CCTAGTATAGTGCCTGGCACCTGACCTAGCATAGTACCTGGCAATATATATTTATTCATAATTAATTAATTTATTCAGCAAATACTAGATGAGTAAGCAGGTGGGTGCATAGATTAATATATTCCCTCAAATCAAATTTAGGTTCTCAGCCATTTGTTACCTAGTGGATGTCTTCTCTCTTTCTTAGTCACAAATAGCTTTAAGTGGAAGAAACCCAAGAGGATGATGCCTTCTTACAGAGAGCCAAAGGAGGAAGAATAGATTAATTATGAGCATTTGGGAACCCTGCCCACCTCAAGTTTGATAACCTTTTACTGAGACAGACCTATATCTACTTCCTTCTGCCCCATCCATTTCCCTCCTATATCATATATCCTTCTTGAATCTCATTCTCAATACCACCTAACGCTAGCCTTAACATGTCAGGAGAAAGGAAGTGACCTTTCCCAAGCTCAACACTGCCCATATAATCTTTTGTGAATTGGTCTCAACCTTTAGAGGCACTGAGTCATTATTTCCTCTTTGAGCAACATTTAAATCATGAAACTGTGTTTTCCAGATATTTATAATTCTTCATCTTATCATCTTATTTAATCCTCGAAATGGTCCTATGAAATAAGACATAAGATATCATATGTGAAAAGATCAGTGAACCAAGAAACCAGAAGATGAGGGTTTTCCCTTTTCTCTGTTATGATTAGTTGTATGATCATAGACAACTCTCACAGCATTCCTGAAATAAATGGGTTTTATAAGAATCAACGCATGACAAGTATTCATGAATTTCTTTTTGTGCATTGTTCTAGATGTCGGAGGTTCAGTGGTATATAAGACACGTAAGGTCTCTTCTCTCACAGAGCCTACATTCAATTGGGGTAGAGACAAACGAAAAGACAGTGAGTTGACAAGAAAAATTTTGGACAGTAAAAATTGCTATGGGGAAAATTTTAAAAAACCTGATATATTAAACTAAATGGTGACCAATGGAAGCTGTTTTGATCAGAGATCAGAGAAGGCCTCTCTGAAGAGATGACATTTTTGCATAACTGAAAGACAATAAAGAACCCTAGAAAGATGCAGGTGAAGCACTTTCTAGACAAAGGAGCAGACATTTAGAGCTGGTTACAAAAGTTCTAATATGGCACAAGCTTGGCAGTCCCTAACAGTTGTTATAATGGTGGTTCCCATTTTACAGATGATATTCCTAAAGACTAGAGCAGTGAAGCAACTTGCTCAAGGGTAAATGTTGAGTTCTTGGAAGAGCTTGGATTCAGACCCATTATCTTCTGACTCTTAAAGAGAATGTTCTTTACCACATACACTCAGATACCTTAGTTCTGGACCTTACGACCCACCCTGCCCACCCCCCAAGATTATTTCAGTGGATTCCTAACCGATCATTCAGCATCCATGTCTACCTCCTTCTCTCTCCCCAATCCAACTTCTGTTAATCCTCCATATTGAAGACGGCCATAGTTATGTTTGTAATACACAAGTCTAGTCATTCCACTTCCTTGCTTTAAAAACCTCCTGTGGCTGCCAACAGCCTAAGGGATAAAGTTCAAGCTCTCCATGGCATTATTTAATCTGTTCTCAATATATTCAGCCTTATCTCTCATCACCACCTTGCCTCATATCCTCCCTCTAGCCTCAGTAAACCAAATACCCTGGCGTATCTTTGAATTTTGAACATGCTGTTCCCTTTTTTCAGAGAACTCCAATCATCTTGCAAATGCTCACTCAAATGACGATAACTATGTAAAGCCTGCCCTGACTCCTACCGCCACAGTACTTCACTCCCTTATTTATTTCAGCATAACACTTTTGCTCTATTAGAGTAGTTTCCTTATCTATTTCAGTGGTTCATTTACTTGCCATGATAGATTGTGAGATCCAAAGGGCACAACACACATTGTATTTCTTTTTGTAGCCCTAATGTTCATCTTAGTAGTTGACATTTAAATTTTGTGAACCAAAATTTAAAAAATGAATAAAGTTAAAATGACAGCCAAAATTCGACTGTTTTTCTACATTAACTCAAGCATAACTTAATTCTCTTTTTAAACGCTATTCCTTTTACTATAATATATTTCAAAAATAGTCAATTCCAGAAAATTACATACCTCTTTACCCATTATCTTATAGCATATCCTAGTATTTTCCATTATTGCTTCAACATTTTTTATTCATTAAGGAAAAACAAAGTTGCAGTTGTAGCCTTTTATCTATACCCTTACTTATTCTTGAATTTATTATCATCATTTCTATGTTTTATACAAGTACTAAACATCAATATATTCATAAAAACGTATAGCATTATTCTGCATGCTTCCAAACTTTACCTAGATGGTATTGTATTGCACATATTATTTGGCTTATTGCTTTTGTCCTTTAACTTTGTTTTTGAAATGTACCTTGTTGATACAACTAACTTTAATGATTTCAACTACAAAGTATCATTTAATTATAATGATATGCTATAATTCATTTTCCTTTTCTCCTGTTGATGGACATTTAGGCTGTTTCATATTTTGTCTTTATAAACAATGATGCAATAAACAATCTTGTACATGTCTCTGTTTACATGTACATATACAAGAATATATGTCTAGAAGTAAAATTGCAGAGTCAAAGGGTATATGTCTCTTCAACTTTACAAGATACTACCAAGTAGCTCTCTAAAATAGATGTACCAGTTGACACTAGAACCAGAAGTATGTGAGCATTTGATTGCTCACATGTTCATTAACACTTATAATTTCCAAATTTCTAAAAGTCAACTATACAGAAGTCTGTTACTTTGCCAGGGCTGCTGTAACAAAGTACTACAGACTAGTTGGCTTAAACCACAGAAATGCATTGTCTTGTGGTTCTGGAGGCCAGAAGTCTGAAATCAAGGTGTAAGCAGGGGCATGCTTCCTCTGTAATCTGAAGGGTTTTGACAGTGGCGTGCCAGGAATCCATGGTGTTCCTTGGCTTGTGACATACCTCAATCTCTGCCTCTGTAGCATGGCCACCTCACTCTATGTCTGTGTCCAAATTTCCTCTCCTTGTAAGGACACTAGTCATATTGGATTAGAGTCTACCCTAATTCAGTTTGGTCTCAATAACATCTTCAAAGATCCTGTTTCCAAACTGGGTCACGTTCACGGGGTTGTGGGTTAGGACTTGAACATGTCATTTTGGAAGGCACAACTCAATCTATAATATGAAGTAAAGTTTATGTACAAAAAAGATGCTCTCATATCAAGAGGATGCTGGATAAGTATTGGCAAATGTTACCAATGACTCTGTAAACACCATCACCCTCCAGATATAGAACAATTCCATCACCCCCCAAAATTTCCTGTGAACCTTTGGTGTCAATACTTCTTCTCAGCCCTGGCCCAGGCAACCACTCATCTGCTTTTTGTCACTATAGATTAGTTTTGACTTTTCTAGAATTTCATTTCAATGGAGTCATTTATTTCAGCATAACACTTATTGTACCTTATTGTAGCATAATGTTTTTGAGATTCATAAATATTGTTGCATGTATTAGTAGTTTGTTACTTTTTATTTCCATGTAATATTCAAATAAATGGATATACCTACATAGGTTTAACTTTTTGTCTGTTCATGGCTGTATTTTTTAATTGCTGCATTTGTATAGAAGTGTTGATCTTCCATCTGTCAACTTAGGTGAATTATTTAATTCTAATTTATATAGTGCCTCAGTTTGCCAGGCTTCTATGACAAATACCCTACAATGGGTTGGTTTAAACAATGGGAATTTATTGGCTCAGTTTTGAGGCCAGAAGTAGTTCAAAACCGTGATATTAGCAAGGCTTGCTTTCTCTCGGAGTCTAGCATCCTGGTGCTGGCTTCAGCAATGCTTGGGGTTCCTTGGCGATCTCCTCTTTTTCTCTTCTGGGTTCCTGCTGACTTCCTGCTTCTCCCTGTGACCTTGACTGTGTCTAAATTTCTTCTGTTCATAAAAGACTCAATCTGGATGAAAACCCAACCTCATTCAGTTGGGCCACACCTTAATTTAAAATAAAATCTTAAAGATATCCTATTTACAATGGGTGTTCACACCTATAGGAATGCAGACCAAGACCAAGAAAATGTCCAAACTGGGTTACCTAGTTCAATCCACCATAAATGTCTATGGATCTTTTGGGATTTTTACATAGGCAATTATATTGTCTACAAACAAGGACAGTTGTGTCTCTGCCTTTATAATGTTTATTCCTATTTTTTATTTTTCTTTCCTAATTGCATTGTGTAGGACTCTTAGTACAATATTGATTAGAAGCAGAAATATTTCTATTGTTTCACCATAAATTATGATATTTGGTAAGTTATGATAGATACTATCATCGGGTAAAGGAAATTCCTTTCTAATCAGAATTGATTAGGAGATTTGTTTTCTACTTAAAATATTGTGGAACATTTAAAATGTTAATTCTATATCTCTTGAGATATTTATTTTTCTCTTATTTTAATGTATATATAAATGGATTTTCTGGGAAAACCATCCCTGCTTCCTGAACAAATATTACTTGCTAAAGATATCTTTTTTAAAAACTGCTGAAATCTGCATGTTATTAATTAATTTCATATTTTCATAATTTTTGCATCTGGACCTTTTTTTATTTTAGGGAGGTGTTGTTTTTACTGTGATCCAATTTTCTTTAATGGTTTGGTTTATTTTAGATTTAAATTTTTTATTGCATCAACTTTAGTGATTTATATTTTTCTTAAATTGTATGCATTTCAACTCAGGTTGCAAATGCATTCACATAAAGTTGTTCCTTGTAATCACTTCATTCTTTATGCTAAATTACATTTGTCAGAAGTATTTGGCTATTTTTACAGAGGTTGGAGGGTCTGTAAGTTTGTTTCATGAAAGTGATATTAGATTGAATTCAGGACCCTTCTTCCACAATATAGCTGCCAAACCCAGTGACATCTTCACACAATCACTCAAATTTCCATCCCATGGAAACATTGCTTCATGGTATAGTAGTATTGAGGTATGTGTTATAGTCTCTTTTTAACAGATAAAGAATTTGAGGCTCAAAGAGTTTAAGTAACATGTCCAAATTTAAAAGCTATTTAGGTTGTTGTGAGGTTTTTGAAAATCCAAGACCCAAGCTATTTCTGTCATAGTGGTCTTTCTCAGTGTGTGGCCTGACAGGCGCCTGCAGCAGGCTCACCAGGGCACCTGACAGAAATTCACATTCCTGAACCTCACCCCAGATCTACAGAATCAGAATCACTGATTTGGGATCTGAGAATCTGCACTGTAAAAAGTTCCACAGATGAATCTTACCTACTAAATTTTAAGAACTGCTCTATCTGTAGTGGCTTTCTTATTAAGTTACTTGACGAAGTAGAATACTTAGCAAGGCATTTACTACTGAATTTCCATCCCTGGTGCCTGGCTTTCCTGGTTCAGGAAATTATAAGCAATGTTCTCATGCACTTACCCCATTTAAAAGAGAGGAAAAAAAAGTACTACTGATTTCAGTGTAAATATTCAAAACAGGGCATTTCTGCAGCTGACTGTTAGCCCCAAATGCACACATGGCATCAAAAAAAAGAGTTGCACAAACTTAGAGTAATGGAAATATTAGGAAAGGAAGTGAAGTAAGGAAACGGATATGAAAATGGGACTGTTGCAGAGCTCCATATTACAATGAGAAATATTATACCAGGGTTCCAATAAAGAAGGCTTTAAAAGTCTTTCTAGGTACTTTATCAGCTAAGAGATTTTTCTCTTTTATTTGTGGTCTTATTTTGGTCTCTCATTTACATTTGTTTTCTTCCTGGATTCTTGGAAGTTCCTGTATGTTTATGTTTATGAAAGAGGATTAAAGAAGCACAGTATCTCTTTTTCATTCTTTACCTTTGTTCACAATAAGCACCTTCTATGCCCCTTCATTCAGACAACAAATATTTATTGAGCATCAGACACTGTGTTGGGTGCTCCAGGTCTCATCCTTAAAGATGGAATAGTTTGCTTGGGTAAAATCATAAATACATAATTAAATGCTAGGAAAACATATTTCTCTGTCTGAGAGAAATGGGGACATTTTTAAAAGACCTAGAGGGATAAATAGGAGATGAAGTGGTTGAGAGTACTACAAGCCTGGATCAGAATCTTGGCTCGACCACTTACTAGCTGTGTGACCTTAATCTCTTTGTGCCTCAATTTCCTCATCTGTAAATTGTAAATAATGATAGTGTCTTCCCCATATAGTTGTTTGTTGTGAGATTAAACAAGTCAATAGATGTAAAGCACTTAGAGCAGCTCAAGGTATGCAGTTATATATGAATGCTAGTTGTGACTGTTATTATGAAAGAGTTCATGGGAGAGGTATTACATTCCTTACTTGTGATGGTCAGTTTTACACATCAACTTTGCCAAGCTATAGTGCCTGGTTACTCCATCAAACGCTATTCTGTGTTGTGAAGATATTTTGAGGTGCAATTAACATCTATATTCAGCTAACTTTATGTAAAGGATCTTATCCTGAATAATCTGTGTGGGCCTGACCCACTCAGTTGAAAGGCATTATGAACACAACTGAGGTTTTCCTGGAAGAAGACATCCCACCCATGGTTGGCAGCATCAGCTCCTGCCCAAGTTTCCAGTCTGCCCTTCCTGATGGCTGTCCTGTGGATTTGGACTTGCTTAGCCAATTCCACAATCACACAAGCCTATCTATATATCTATATCTATATCTATATCTATCTATATCGCTATATCTATGTAGGTATAGATATATATCCTACTGCTATTGCTTCTCTGGTGGAAACTTAACTGATACTTCACTCAAAGAGACATGTGAAAAATAGCCCAGAAGTATGTAAAGGAGTGTGGTGTCCAAGCAGTGACAAGAAGTTCTGTGTAATTGGAGTATACAGCTCAAGTGTGCATTGTGTGTGCATGAGTGTGTGTGCATGGGTGTTTATGAGTACTGACCCAGTAGCAGGGGCAAGGGCTTGTACCTGTGGACCATGACATTAGAAAGCTTGGTTGGGGTCTGATAGGATGGGCCATGAAAGACATCTGGAGAGGTGGTATCTCAAAGTGGACCAGAGCATTGACTATGGAAGAGGGGGGCCTGGGTGTGACTCTCAACTCTTCTGCTCATAGCTGAGTGACCTTGGGAAGTTACACAGCTCTCCAGGCCTTGCTTCCCTCATCTGTAAAATACAGATAATAATAGAGCATCTCCCTCTTTGAATGGTGAGGATTAAGTTAATTAGTTAATTAATTACCTGCTTTGCAAATAGTAGGCTTGATTATATGTTAGCTATTATTAAAGAGTTTGTACCTTATAGACAAAATCTACAGGGATATTGAAGTAGGGAATGATATATCAGACTTTTTATGTCCTAGGAATTAATGAAACCATAAGAAATACTTATCTTGTCATTTTCTTAAAGTGGGAAAGAAAAATATTTTTAGAGATCGGATGTGGTAGATGCAGAGACAGAAATTGTACTCATCATCTTAACAAAGTTTTCTCAGTCTGGGATTTGGGTTTCAAAATGCAGTCAGTGCCGGTTGCAGCATCCAGAGTAAGGAAGGTGGTAGTCCCATGTTACCCTTTGCTGGGTCAAGCACACTTGGAGTATCAGGTTCAGTTCTAGGAAGCACACTGGCTTGTGTTCAAAGGAAAGTGTTCAAGATGGTAAGAGGTTGGGAACCATTTCACAGGAGGAGCAATGAGAGGAACTGGGAGTGTTTCAATGAAAAGGAAAGATTGGGAGTGTAGGCTGGTGACAGGGAGGTGATGACTGGCCTAAATACATGAAGGAGTAGCAAGTGAAAGAAGGAGTAGACTGGTTCTGAATGGGTCCAGAGGGCTGGAAATAAACCAATAGATGAAAACCACAGAGATGGAGGTTTCAGCACAGTTTTGAAGGTTAACAATAATGGCCAGCTTTTATCAAACACATTCACTCTCTCACAAACTGCCCTAATCACTTTATTTAAATTATTTCATAGTAACTCTATGTGTTACATAGAATTATTATCCACATTTTATAGATGAAAAACATTGATACTTGAGACTTTTCAAGTAATTGGATCAGAACCACCCAGATTATTAAGGATAACTTACTCAAAGTCACACAGGGATTAGAATTCCACTTTTAAAAATTACACAACACTGCAAAGGTAGAATGAGGTGGCTCAGCAGGACCTGAACTTCCTCTTCCCTTCTCCTCTAGCCAACACTTCTTTCTTTTGTAGGTCTCTCTCTATGTTACTTTTTAAATTGAGGTCGTCTGTGTTAGATATCCCATAATACCCTGTTTATTCCACTTTAGAACATTTAGCAAGTTTTGCATTACTTGTTAATTTTGCTTTTCCTACTAGAACTCTAAACTGGCTAACTGTCTTGTTCACCATTATATTCCAGGGCCAGAATCTTGCCTGGCTCCAAACAGGGGCTTAGTAACTAATTACGTTTGGAATAAGTGAGTAGTGAGTTACCCAATATTGGAGATGTTCAAGTTGAGATGGGCTGAGATACTGCAAATGCCATTCAAATGTCTGGTTGAATTAGATGGATGCAAAGGTTTCTTCATTTTCTGAATTTCATGACTTTAGGATCACATATCTCACTGGAGAATTCTTAGAAGAGGTGAAAACAATGTTAGCCTGATTCCAATGGAAGATAAGCTATTTCCCTAAAATCATAGGATGTATTTATCACTGCACATAAAAGAATGTGGATTTTTGTTGCTTTGAATGAATGGATTATTCTCTAAACATATTGAGCACCTGCTATGTATAGGTACTATTGCAAACAAAACAGACATCAATCCCTGCCTTTGAGAGGTTTATATTATATGGGAGGATGGGGAAAAAGACAATAAACAATAACTAGATTAACTATAGAGACTATCAGATGATGATAAAGTGCTATGGTGAAAAATAAAGCATAGAAGGAAATAGGAAGTGCTAGGCCAGGTGGGGTAGGAGAGTGCCACTTTCAATAGGGAGGTCAGGGAAGGCTTCACTAAGGGCGTGAAATTTGAATAGAAAGCTAAAAGAGGTATAGGAGTCAGAGCCATGCAAACATTTGGAGCAGAAGAAACTTTTCAGGCTGAAGAAACAGCAGATGCAAAGGCCCTGAGGTGAGCTTGCCAGGCATGATTAAAAAAATAGCAAGGAGGCCAATGTGGCTGAAGAGGGGAAAGTAATAGATGTCAAAGTCCGAGGAGCCAGAGAATGTAAGACCTTATGGGGATCTATGAGGTTTTTGAAGGTTTTGATTTTGACTCAGGGAGAAATGAGAGCCATTGGAGGGTCTTGAGCAGAGTACATGGACTGTCTCATATTTTAAAGGAACCCTCTGTTTCTCTGTGAAGAATCTGGCTAGAAGCTGCATATATTCTGGATCTCCGCAAGCAGTTACGGAAGTTCTTAAACTCCTAGTTCCCTACCAGGAACATACCTTCCATTTTAAATTACTTTACTTTATTTTTTCTTTTTAAACTGGTTTATTGAGTTATAATTGATGTAAAATAAGCTGCACATACCTTAAGTGTATAATTTGTTAAGTTTTCATATGTATATACACCCGTGACAACATGGCCATATTCTAGGTAGTGAAATATCCATCACCTAAAAACGTTTTCATAGGTGGCGTGTTTTCATTTTACTTGCTGGCATTACCCAGCTGCTGTTTTAAAAGCAGGGAGAGGTAGGTGGGATGTGGAATAAAGGCAGTGGCCATTTGTTCTATATTCTTGGTAAGAATCTGGACACTATTTCACATAACTGTTATGGTGAGTTTCCTTCCTCCTCTGATTATTTTAGGAATACCTAGAAGAGTATTTTGGGGTTAATTCCAACAATTCCAAATATTTCATTGCATTGTGAAAGGTCCAGCCTACAGTTCTAGGGAGAAAAGAAGACCGACTTATGTTTTATGTGGCAAATATTTTCTGCCAAGACTGTTAGATAGACACAATCCAGGCTTTTGCAGGTTTTTTTAGTCCTGTTATAGGGAAAGTAAGCTATTTGGTTTGGAATTGCCAAAGTTTCTGACAGACATATATAAGCCAATTAAAGTGGATGAAAAGATGTGGTAGAAGGATTTTTTTTTCCTGAGGAATAAAGACATTCCAACTTCTGCATCATTACGCTTGCCAATAATTTCCCCTTGAAGCTAATTAAGAAATGTGGGTGGGTTATTTTTAACTTCCTTAAATCTACCTTTGATTCTCCTCCCTACCGTCATCCCGATGGAGCAATATATTTTCTTACCAAGTGAGAGGAAATTCCTAAATAACTTAATAATGAACCTTGCCAATGTTATCCGCAGCACCTTGGAATTTCCTTCCGCCCAATGTGCTTGCTCTCCAGGTTTCTTCTCACCCTCGCCCCCACCAGGTAATGGCTGCTTCTGTCCTCATTTTGCACTGACTCCTCAAGTATTTCTTGCCTTTTATTATTACCCACATAGCTAAACGAGATTTAATTTCTGCAGTCCAGATCCACCCATATAATCATTTGCAATTTTCTTGTTCAATAATTATTTACTGAATATCTATGGTAATCAGTCAGAGGCCCAGCAGAAAATAGATGGTATATATAAATTGGGTAATTTGAAAAGAGTATAATATGGGCATAGGTGAGTGTAGGGAACCCAGAAAATATTTGTATAGAATCCTGGAGAAAATAATAACAAGATTCATTACCACACCTAGGCCTGAATGGGCAAGATGGGGAGCATTTACTAGAATCCCTAGAATGAGAGAGAGAGGTGGGAGGGTGTAACCGTTGGGGAATTTGATTTAATTATGAATTCCAAAAATATAATTGGATTATGCCTGTAATCTGATCTGTTAATCTGGGCATGATTGAATTATGATTAGGGCGTTGACTGGGCCATGTCAGTCAGTAGGGCGTTGAGCCCCACCCCCTGGTGGGTGGGGAATTGAATATAAAAGGCAAGGCAAAGAACAGAG
>JAQZBX010104144.1:0-10980 GCA_029593785.1 Cabassous unicinctus | reverse complement strand
AAAGCTCTCTTACCAGAGCTCCCCCCTCATAAAACGCCCCCTCCCACCGGGTCGGGTCACCCAGTTACTGGAGTGATGGGAGTCGCTGCTCCAGCTGGCTTTTTTTTTTTTTTTTCCGTAAGGGTGGGGGTCAGCCGACTGTGTTAAGCACCACAGGCAGGCTTAAAACTCACGAATCTCTATGGTTCAGTCCACACCATCGATCTGTCCAGATAGATGTTCCAAGCTTCTTACACCACACACCCACAGCACAGACACCCGTGCCGCACCTTGTCCACTCTCTGCCGTGATCTGGGAGCTGCTTGCAGTCGCCCTCCTAAGCCGACGCCATCTTTTTCCCTCTCCTCAGGATGATTTCAACATCTCTGAAAATAGGGTATCACAAAAGCCAAGCCATATAAACTTCATAAGAGTTGGCTTTCCCCACATACAAAGAGTTAGCATTAAGTTAAGGTACAATAGAGGAAGAGTAGCATGTGCCAATAAAGCACAGGTTGGCCAAGATATACATGGGTGCCATCAAGGGTGAGGTGGTTCGAAGTGATGGTGACCCCAGTGAGCATATTGCCACAAAAAGTGAGAACATAAATGACCAAAAGGCCACAAAGGGATTTCTCTCTACCTCCATATTCTGTGAGGTTTCCAGAATGAAAAATTCTTGGATATTGTGTGGTATCCCCATAGATTCCAAGGACACTGTGAATGTCCTCTAAAGTTGAGAAACTAACAAAATTGTAACAGTAATAATTTGTATGCTAGGGGTGGACATGTTGCAAAAATTTTTTAGCCACACCCAGTTTCTTGCCTGGAACCTTCTCTGTCTTAGCACGCTCTGTTCCAAAATTCTTGAATCAATTTATTTTGTTAATCACATTTTTCCCTTTATGCATAGGGAAATACTTTTATTTAAAGAATACTAGTATTTCTGTGTTCTACAGGGAGGACTCAAAGTAAGAATGGTTGATGAGCATCAGTGAAAGTTTCTATTAAATGATTATCTACCTATTCTGTACATAAGGGAAGTTTCTGTGGAATGCATAGACTAGAACTCCTTTCTTAAACATGTATAAATTATAATCTTTTCTGACAATTTATTCCTACCCACCCTTTATTCTCCTTGAGAATTAGGGAAACATCTGTACCTAATTGGGTTTGGCTTAAAGTAAACACTTTCAATAACCCCACCAACCCATTCTTTTCTTACAAACATAGGTCCTCTTTTTTCATTTAAATCTTTTATTGAAATATATCATGCGTACCCGAGCATACTTAAACAAGTTTATAGTAAAAGTTGTGAACTTACAAAACAAACATGCATAGCATTCATGAATTCCATTACCACACCACCAATAACTTGCATCGTTGTGGAACATTTGTTTTAGATGATGAAAGATCACAGCCAAAATATTACTACTAACCATAATCCATATCTTCTGGCATACTTTTCCTTAAACCAGCCCTATTATTAATACCCTTTATTAGTATTATATATTTGTTATACTTCATGTGAGAATGTTCTCATATTTGTTCTGTTAACCACAGTCCATTGTCCCCCACAGGATTCACTGTGTTATAAGTCCCATGCCTTGTACAAGCCTTTTAATGTGCATCCTTAATGGATCTCATTTTCATTGCAAAGTTCTACTGCCACCTCAGTCAATTTTAGAATGCTCTAGTACTCCAAATGTAAAAATCCCATCCTCTCTTATACCCCCATTGTTGATTCAGAATGGATATGGTTTCTTGTTTACCATTGTTGCAAAAATATTATAATATTCCTGTTAACTATTGTCCATAATTACTTTAATTGTAATTTCCCTTGTATCATCATGTCCCTAACACTTTGTAATAGAACATGTTTATATTTATACTATTAATCACTGTCTCCATCTACCACCGAAATCACTATGTTATAGTCCTTACATTATTCTTTAGCTTCCTTTCAAATGACTTTTGAAACTAACCCTTTCAGCCACAATCATATTTATAAATCAACAGTGTTAGTGTACTACAATAATGTGTTGCCATCAACTTTATTCATTTTCACACTTTAAAATAAACCTTATTAAAATGTTATTTACAAAAATTAAAAAAAAAAAACAAAAGAAAAAAGAAAATTCTATGTACATTAATCATGAACTCCCATTTTCAAACCACATTTTATTTCCTAGTAACCTATACACTTACGTTTACCTCTATGAGCATTCTTATTGTATTTAGTTCATGTTAGTGATACAATACAATATTATTGTGGCATTTTCAGATTATTTTATGAATGCCAAAAGAAAAATTATGTCTGCAAAGTAATCTATTCCTTTGGGTGTAATACCCTTTGATTATATTAAAATTAGCTGAGGTGTCTTTGATTAAATTACCTGTTAAGATTAAGGCTGTTTTCATTTGACCACATCAGTAAGATGTGAATCAAGTTGTGTCTTTGTCCTCTTGGTGGATTTGATATAAACGCACATTCACACAGACAAACAGATAACATAACACACCCAGAGGAGAAAAATTTTGTCATTTTTGATCCTTCCATGTAACAGAATGGAGAAGGCTCAAACAGCTAAAGTCCTGGGGAGAGATGGACATTTGCATCAGTGTCCAAATGTCAGTTTCTGTCCTTGCTTTCAGTTTTTCTGAATATATTTTTAGTAACGTGATTTCTGGATCATACAGCAGTTTTATATTTAGTTTCTTGAGAAACCTCCAAACTGCATTCTACAGAGGTGGTGCCAATCTACAATCCCATCAACTGTGAAGGAGTGTTCCTTTTTCTCCACATCTTCTCCAGCATGTTCCCATTTATCCACAATTTCTCCAGCACTTGCAGTTTTCTGTTTGTTTAATAATGGATATCCATAAAGTGTTAAATTATATCTCAGTGTAGTTTTGATCTGTATTTCCCTAATAACTAGTGAGGTTGAACATTTCTTATGTGTTTCTTTCAAGCATAAGCCCTATTAAATCAGCTAGATTTTCCAAATTGCTGAGCATCTGATGCTCTGCACGATGAGAATTAAAGGACAACCATTAAGTTTCAAGAGAAAAAAAAGTAAATGTAAATAGTGCAGGATAGAAGATTTCTGTGATGATAAAGAAGCTGCAACCTCATTGTCTCACCAAGCTTTACTCTAAGAAGGCAAGTACAACTTCTGCAAGTGGCAGGTCTGGTGAGGCAATATTCAGAATATGACATTATATCCAAGAGCACACACTACATTAAAAAGAGTAAACACCTACGTAGTATTTAATCTCTGCTAAGCTCTCTTCTAACTTCTTTACATAGATCCATTTCTTTAATCTGCACTTTATCCCAATGAAGTAGATAATGTTTTTCACCATTTTGCAGGGTAAGAGGATGAGACACAGATTTACCTATCACCCAGATAATAAGTTTAAGTGCTGTTGTTCGAACCTAGGCAGTGCTCCCCCACTACACTATCACTACAACTTACACAAAGCCAGCACTTTTCTCTGCAGTTTACTTACTATGTAACTATCAATCTTTCAAAACTTCAATTTCCTTTTCTTTAAAATGAAAATGATAGTTGTGCTACACCTTGAGGTTGGATAGAGCAGTAAATGAAATGAGCATGCAAGTGTTTGTACAGAGCCTTGCAGTGATAAACATTCAATAAGTGCCATCTCTGAATATCACCATCAACACCATGGACAACAAATTCTTAATTTGTTTGAAGGAGCCCAGTAACTAACTGTATGAGATCCACAAAATGTAGGTATTGATATGAGTTAAATTTATGGTAAATGTGAAAAAATCCTTAATAATTATCATTCTTCAAATCATGAGAGGCTGTAAAAATATGTAAACAGTATGAGTTCCATACAATGTAGCCAAATAATGAATTTTATGCTCCCAAATAAAAATGCTAAAATAAAATCATCTTTATAATGCAAACTTGTAGGGGCAAAAAGTAAATTAATTTTAATAAAATTAGCAAAGTAATTAAGTCTCCTGTTTAAGTTATTCATAAGAAAGAAAATTATTTGGTGAAAATTAATAAGAAATTAGAAAACTATTACACTTCATTTTAATTTTAAGTGTATTTTTTAAAAATAATAGACCATAGAATTCTTATATTGCCAGGATATGATGATACTGACAGGTCACAAGTTGCTTGTTTTTTTATTTTTTCTTTTCTTTTTTTCTTATTTACCTTATTAACATCATGTTATATTGGACCTGGAAGCATTCTTAAAGCACCATTTAAGGCATCTCCAAGCATTTCATCCCATATTTGACTGTTTCACATGAAAAAACTACTGGATGAAATTCTAATTGCTTTTTACTTTGAAGAAATGCAGGTTCATATCTTAGGTATTGAAGGGTTAATTAATACCCTTTCCCCCTCCCTCTCCTTATTTTGTCAAATAGAGCAAAGGAGGCAGTTTAACTAGCTGGCAACCTTATCTTTATTCATGGAGCTGAGAGTGCGGTAAGCATTTTCCTGAAACTGGACACCCACGTAAAGCTTTAAACTTTAACTTCTAAAGTATGAGCTGCTCCCTACACTAAACCATTCCCCTCTGTAGTATTGACTTTATAATCTCATATCCCCTGAGAGGCAGTGTGGAATGAAGCAGGCTTCATATAGGGAATCAATAGCTGGAACTGGAACCTGAAAGTCCACGTGGACACCAATACTTCAAAGATGGCTGCTGGAAGACCCTCACAAGATTTCTCCCAGGAGTCAGGAGAAGCCCTGGATGTAATTCAGGGTCCTTATAATTGGGCGTTCCTGGGGGATTGATGGGTGGGTTTATCAGTCAAAACGGCAAACATCTGGAACTCCTACCATGCCATTAGCAAAGGAGTGGAATAATTAGTGGTTTAAAAAACAGGCACAAATGTCAAATAGCTCCTCCTCCTGCTCCTGCTTCTGGTCTCTCTCTCCCTCTTGACTTCTGTGTCCTGCTCTCATCGTGCACCCCGCACAGATAGCATGCAAGTAAACCCTGGGCATTTATAATCTATAATGGGAAATTGTAGACTATAAATCAGCCCTTTGTATCACTGTTCAACCCCTTACTCTCTACTGGGGACCTGTGACCTGTTATTTTCTTCCATTTCTCTTCCTTCCTTACCTTAATAAATTACTGGCCTAAGTAACCAACATGCTCTGAAATACATTTCTGTAGCATAAGTCAAGAACCTAGATTAAATCTGGTACAATATTTGTGAGCCAGCCAGGAGTTGATTGGTGAGTGAACTATGGCCTACAGCCTGTTTAATGTTATATTTTCCTGTGTTACAATTGGTGTATTTGACAGGATATTCCAGATACTCCTAATGGTAGTAGTGCCATGTAGAGCCTGCTGGTCACAGGTAAATCTATGGGGTTCCCACCCTTTATTGGGAAGTCTGTGGGGGAAATCCCACCTTTAATTAGGAAATCTGCAGGGGAATTTCTGCCCTTTATTGGGAAGACTGCAGGGAAAATATTGCAGTGGCCCCATTCCTCTATGCAATATTAACTTTCTCAACTCATAGAGAATTGGGTAATTATTCAAGATTTAGGGGATGCCCTGTATACATCCATGGGATAAGGTCAGTGGGAAAGAAAATTGAGGATATGTATATAAAGAAAAAAGACCAAGGTGCTCTGAGTGCTGCTGTTGCATGGCCACTTCTCACTGCTTTACAAGAGAAAAAGGTAAACAATTAGCTACTGAAGTGAAAATGCAGTGATTAGAGGAATAATTAAAATTAGAATGGAATCTCCATTATCTAACAGTTCTCTCTAAGCAGCTAGATAACTAAGAGATAGTGGTTCAGATGTAGAAATTATAAAATAACTTTTAAATCATGTTAAGCCACTTGTGCAAAGGAAGGCTAAATCATGGACATAGCATCTCACACAAGGAAGCATGCGAAATAGGGCACTTATCAATGAAACCATGCTTGTAAGAAAATATTCTGCTAAAGAGTTAACTTAGATAAGCACAAAACTCTGGCAACAGCTCTGCAAATCGCATGCTGCGTGAATGATGTGGCTGTGGGCTAGTGAGAATTGATAGAATTAAACTGCTGAAAAAGTAGAAAAACTTAGAAACATTAATGTTCTTTGTTTTGTTTCCATGTTAATTCTAGATGGACCTGTATAGCTAGCAGCCTTTGTAGGTATTCACTTAAAAATATATTACAAAACTGAAATCCCATCACACTTGTGTGAATTGTAGAAAAGTTTAAATGGGATGTTACTTTGAGAATGTTTTCAGTCTTAGCTGCATTTTATTTTCATCGGAAATTATATCATTTTGTTAAAAAGAACATTCAGTTTTGAATCAGTAGCTTACTCCTGAACTTTGAGTGTGTATAAGTGTACTCCTAAAGAGTAGTAATCCAGGATATATGTGTTAAATATCTGTCTGACTAAACTGCTAAATTAGAGCTTAACTACATTTATACTGCTCAAGTTTTCTTACTTGGCTGATTACTAATAAAAGTGTTTCCAAGAACCAGCTTGCATATTACAAGCTACATGGACTCCAAAGGAGACCTTAAAAGCAGTAAAAATCAGAGATATGAAATGATGGAGAGCTTGGAGTCAGCCATACCAAAGGAGTAAGAATTATGTGTCATATTTATGAGAATTATGTTTCTGTTGGTGTGTCTTAACTTGTTCTGTGTTTGTCTCTTTGTTCAGTGTATATTTTGATATGTCTGGATAGTAATATTAAAGTAACAAATGAAAATTTTTAAAAGAGCTCTTTCAAATGGCCAAAAATTAAATAAGCATTTATATTGGTAAATTAGTATTGATACTAATAAAAAATTAACATTGTATGCATTAAATCTTTAAGATGATGACTATTGAAAGATTTTGGCTAATGAAATTTTCACACATTTTTAAAATTGTTTTTCCTAAATTGATATGAATAGATTTTCATTCACAAAACAGAATGAGCAATATGAGACTTAAATGGATTTAGAAAGAAATAAAAGGTTTGTGGAAGTGAATTTATAATCAACGCTAAGTTTGTTTAAGGGAATGTCTTTTGTCCTAAGGAAAGATGGCTGGTTTTCCTAAAATCAGGGTGGAAATATATAAGACAAAGCTTGAATGAATATAGAAAGTTTTAGAAGTTATTGTAGAAGTTAGCATTAAGGAAGGGAATGTGTTTTGTAAAGGTGAATTTTGTCTTGATATGTAGTAACTACAGACTATTTGGTTATAGTTAGTTATATGAAGTTTGTTAAAACATTGTTTAAACTGAAATATTTAAATGGCTAATTCCAGGAAGTCATTATTAAATAGAAACTGAATTGATGTTAAAAACAAAATGTAATTTCTTAACAAGGAAATCAGTCAGAAGACACCTCAATCTGCATATTAAATTTGTGGTAGGGGTAAAATAATCTTGATTCATTTGGAACTTTAGGTTTTTATAAAATAATAGAGAAAATATTTTTTTCATGTACTGCTGAAATAAAATAAATGTTATTTAATGTAATCATGGGATAATTGTAAAAGTGAAAACAAAGTAATAAAATAGTTATGTTCATTTGATATATTTTAAGTTGAACAAGACGTGTCTACAATCTGTCACAGGAACAAACTCTCCACCTGGGAATCAAGAAACACATGCTTTAGCTGATCGTCTGATTTGCCCCACCTCTGCTGATGAAGAAGCCCTGAGACTACATAAAGAATGTGGCCAATGGGGGGTTGCTGCAAGGTGCTGCCTGACAATAGATTATCATGAATTAAACAAAATAATACCACTGCTGTATTCAGCAACCCCAGACAATGCTAATTTATTACTAGAAATTAGTACCCAGTTATGTCACTGTCACTTTGTGTTAGAACTTGCTAAGGCTTTCTTTAGCAGCTCCTCAAGTCAGGTCATCCTTCACTGACCTTCAAGTGGGAAGGCCAAAAATGGATTTTAGAGTGCTTTCCCAAACTATATGCATGGCCCCAACATTTGTCTTGGCCTGGTGGAAAAGGAACTGGAAACTTTGGCTACAAACCTGTTTCATTATATTGAAATTATGTTAACCAGTAATTCTCTTTCAGAATTATAAGAAGCATCAAAGACAATGGTATCTTGTCTTAAGAGCCTGGGATGGGCAAACAATTGGAATAAACTGAAATGTCTCTGCTGCTTTAAAAATCTCTTAACTGTTGTTAAAGTATCATGTTTAAACACACCACAAACTCCAAAACAATTATTGGCTTTCCTGGAGTTGTTCAGCTACTTAAGACACCTTTTCCCTCATTTAGCTCAGATATTAAAACCATTGTATGTGGCAATTTCAGGGGATCCAGGCAACATAGTGTCAGTTTAAGTGTGGACTCACCATCTCTCTCAGAAAAAATGGCTGATTGGGTCAAGATCCTGTCGCAGTGAGCTGTTTGGGGACCCCACAGAGAAGGAAGCTTCATGGCATCAATCTAGAGAAAGCTGGACAAAGAGATAAACTCCTCAAGGTAAAATCCTGAGGCTTTTGCCTCTGAGGCTGGAAACTGCAGGAAGGCTATGCCCCACTCTCAAGGTAAAGCTGCTGTGATCCCTGAGTCATGAGTCCTGCTGGCCACCCAATTGGAGGGAGTGTACTCTAAAAGTGGGAGGGTCCTGGAGAATGGTTGAAAGGGGTTTCCTTTTGGGGGGTTTGGTTACCTGGATCCCCTCTGAGCTTTGAGGAACATACTAGCTGGCTTGAGGTGGCATGAAGAAGTGAGAGGCAAATCTGCTGAGGCAGCCTGATTTACTTAACAAACCTGGGATAGGGAAATTTGCCTGAAGAGAGCAGATCCAGGCAATTAACTAGTCCCATGCAGAAAACTATCAAAATTTCAACCCCCCTATATAAAGCAGGCAGAATGAAGCACTTAATAAGCTTCCAAGAGCCTATCTAGGGTCCCTTGGGAGGAGAGAGTGGTCTGGAGGAGGGTTGAGAGTCATTTCTTTGCAGTGAGTTCTGTCAACAAGGTGCCATTTGAATTTCAAAAGAGATCTAATCCTGACAGAGAGAAGTGAGGGAGAATCTGCTAACATAAGCTATTGCATTCTGCTGCCCTGTGAGAGAAAGCAATAGGAAAAAAAAAGAGGGCAGGGACAGACTCCTAATCATCAGGAATTTATCCAACTTCAAAGACTCAACCTGCCCAAGGGAAAGTAATGAGGGAGCATTCTGAAGAGCTAACTGACCCAATGAGAAAGTTTAGCTCAGTGGAGGAGTTTCTGTCTTTAATATACAAGGTCCCTAGTTTGATTCCTGGCTCCTCTTTCACTACTGATCCACAAGGATTATCAAACACCCAGCTGATACTTTAGGACAGGGAAAACAGACATTATTTTTGTATTATCTTCTATTGGGTCTCTTATTTTTCCTAAAAAAAGTTTACTTTCTATAAAAATTTAACTTACTTTACTTCCTAAAACCTACTTCAAAACCTGCAGAGGGAAGGCTGCAGGGCAATTGATTGATGAACACAGGCAGACTGAGAAGCTCCACAAGGGATGAAGAGGGAAGGCTATCCTTCCTTAGTTTTTGCTTGACTGCTTGCTTGTGTGTTTGTCTTTTGTTTTCTTGTTTTTCTTTCCTGTTTCTCCACACCCCTTTTCTCTATTTAATTAGATGCTGCTGGCTTGTTTCTTGTTTACTGTTTTCTCTTTTTGATTTCCTCTTTTCTGTGTATACAGATTTTGTCTACCAATGCTATATCTTTTCCTTCCTTCATCCTTCGATCTTCTGCTTTCTGTTTGTTCTTAGATTACACCTCTCTTTACTTACTGCTCAATTATTTTGGTTTTTATATCTATATCATATATCCTATTTTCTTTCTTTTATTAACTTTTATGCCTTTGTTCCTTTCTTTTTTCTTTCCTTCTCTTCTCATCATTCTGGCCCTTTCATTCATTCTATATATTTTTCTCCATTTGGTTTCCCATTTCATTGTAGGTGCACCACTTTTTTATTCCTATTACTGCTTACATGAGTTAAATATTCATTTTCCTAAGTCATATGTAGTTCTACTCCTGTCTTACTATTATTATTACTATTATCCTTTTTCTTTTCTTACCTCGTTTGCTTTCTCTGGCCCTAATCTTTTTCTTTCAAGGGAACATAATAAACAGCAAGGAAATAGAAAAAGATGATTAAAGGGTCAAAGAGATAACTAATCACACACATAAAAAAACAGCATCTACATAAAACCCTATTGTTGAGAGAGAATCTAATCAACTGAATAAATCGATCAAAATAAAAAGATGACCAGACACCACCAACAAATTCATACCATACCAAGAAACAAGAATACATGGCCCAGTCTAATGAACAAATCAAAAACCAGGAAGAGATGCAGAAAATTGAACAATTAATCAAAGCTGTCCAAACATATATCATGGAACAACTTAATGAAGTGAAAGAAGAGATTAAGTATATTAAGAAGACACTGGGAGAACATACTGAAGAAATTGGAAATGTACATAAAAAGATAACAGATATGATGGGGATGAATGGCACAATCCAAGAAATCAAACAGACATTGGACACACACAACAGCAGATTTGAACAGGCAGAGGAAAGAATTAGTAATGTGGAAGAAGGTATGTATGGAATCAAACAGATAGTAAAATTGATAGATAAAAAGATAGAAAAAATCCAGCAGGGTCTTAGGGATTTCAAAGATAATGCAAAACACAGAAACATATGCATTTTAAGGATCCCAGAGGGAGAAGAGAAGGGAAAGCATACAGAAGGACTGTTGGATGAAATAATGGCTCAAAACTTCCCAATCTTATTGAGGGAGATGGATATACATATCCAGGAAGTGCAGTGCACCCCAAACAGTATAAATCCCAACAGGCCTACTCCAAGATTTGTACTTGTCAAACTGTCCAATGCTCAAGACAAAGAGAAAATACTGAAGGTAGCAAGAGAAAAGAGAACCAACACATACAAGAGAAACTCAATAAGATTAAGTGCTGATTTCTCATCTGAAACCATGG
>JAQZBX010104143.1:0-10980 GCA_029593785.1 Cabassous unicinctus | reverse complement strand
CTTTTTAGTTCCCTTTTCTTCCAGATCTGACTTCTCCCTGTGGCCATTCTCTTTCTGACTTTTCCTCTGCTTATGAATGACTTCAGCAATCTGGATTAAAATCCCACCTAATTCAGTTGGGCCACAACATAACTGAAGTAACTTCATCAAAAGGTCCTATTTATAATGAGCCCACACCCACAGGATTGGATTAAGAAAACATTTTTCTGGAGACTTAACTCCAAGCCATCACACATGCTTTTCTTGAGAGACCTATAATTTGACTGCCCTGAGGATATGGCCCTCATGTATCAGTCAGAGATTGACCTGTTTCACTAGACGGAACTGTAAAGGAATCCCCTGAAATAATTGATTCACAAGAAACCACTAATTCCTCTAATGTCTCACCCCCAACTACCCCTTTTGCTTCCAGACCTATAGTTAGTCTGAAGTCTTGAAAGACCTGAAAGGTGTAGTACAAAATGTGACCCAAGAGGAGGTGTGCTCTGCTCCAAAAGAACTGCCCATAATTTTTCCAATTTACATAGACATTAATCAAGGGAATATGTGCGGAAATTGATATTCAGAAGGGATAATGGTGTTAGGAACATAGAGTTGAATAGGGCTGAATTTATTGATACAGGCCCTCTAAGCAGAGTTTCTTGATTCAGTGTTCTACTATGAGTGCTTAAAAAGGACTTTAAGGGCCAGCAGACTGAATAGTCAGACACTTATGATTGCATCATGGTCCCCTAATAGGGTAGTAGAGAAGCTGTGTTTCCTCAGCTTCCCTGACCAACTGCAGATGCTTTTGGCCTGCATAGACTGGACTGATGAGTGTGTTAGTTCCACCCCAACCGGATAATAGAACAAGAAGGGAGGAACGTTTCCCCAGCCTCTTTGGGCAACTGCAGGCACTTTCAGCCTGCACAGACTGGAATCTTGCATGCCTGAGGCTCCACCCTCAACCTCCAATAGGATAAGAGGGAACCTATGTTTCCTCTGCCTCTCTGGGCAACTGCAGGTGCTTATAGTCCACGTGGGCTGGTTTGTAAGATACCTGTGGTTTTATCCCCACCCCTTAAAGGGAAGAAGGGACAATGGTCTTTCAGCCTCTCAGGACAACTGCCATGATTTCACTTAAAACCACTTAGTTTAGATTTTTGGACACTTCAGGGGTCCACCCCCAACCCTGGAATCAGAGGAACACCACCAGTGCTACATCAGTTTATCTGGGCAATTGCATCAGTTTTGTCCTCTATGCTTAGTTTCCTGCCCACAAAAGCATTTCCATCCATTCCCTAGGCATGGAAGGAAGGGCATGAAGCTTCATCTGTCTCTCTAGGCAACTACAGATGGTCTTGGACTGCATAGCTTGGATTACTGTACATGGCTGTGGTTCTGTCCCTATATCTGGCATGGAAGAAGCTTCATCAGTTCCTAGGACAATGAAGGCAGCTTCAGCCTCCACATCTTATGGTTCCTACTACACAAACAACAAAGAAGAAAGAGCAAGAAAGCCCTAAACTAAAGGGAGACATTGAACCCAGAATAAATATATTCAGTAAGTGAGAAGCCAAGACACCAACAAAAAATTACAATCCATACCAAGAAACAGGAAGATATGGCCTGTCAAAGGAAAAAGATAAGCCTAAAGATGAAAAAAATGACCTGAAAAAACTAATCATAGATATTCAAACAAATATCCTTAATAAATTCAATGAGATGCCTAAAGAGATTAAGGATATTAAGAAGACACTGGGTGAGCACATAGAAGAAATTGAAAGCTTACATAGAAAATAACAGATCTTAGTGGAATGAAAGGTGCAATAAATAAGAGTAAAAATAAACTGGAGGGGAGTGAATGTGGCTCAAATGGTTGAGCATATGCTTCCCAAATGGGAGGTCTTGGTGCCTCCTAAAAACAAAACAAACAAAGAGACCAACACATGGGAACCAATGTGGCTTAGTGATAGAGTGCTGGATTCCCAATATGATGTCAAAGATTCAATCCCTGGCCCTGATACCCCCCCAAAAAATATAAACTGAACGCATATAACAGCAGATTTGAGGAGACAGAAGAAAGTATCATTGAGCTTAAAGACATGGCCTCCATAAGCAAACATACAAAAGAACAAATAAGAAAGAACGGAAAGATTGAACAAGGTCTCAGGGAATTAAATGATGGCAAAAGACATGCAAACATACATGTTATGGGTGCTCCAGAAGGAGAAGAGAAGGTAAAAGGGGCAGAGGGAATATTTGAAGAAATAATGGTAGAAAATTTCCTAGTCTTATTGAAAGACATAGATATCCGTGTCTAAGAAGAACAATGTGTTCCTGTCTGAATAAATCTGGATATACTTAATCAGAAAGAAATACTAATCAGAATATCAAATGCCAAAGAGAAAGAGAGAATTCTGAAAGCAGCAAGAGAAAAGGAATGCATAACATATGAGGGATACCCAATAAGATTAAGCGGCAATTTCTCATCAGAAACCATGGAGGCAAGAAGACAGTGGTATGATATATTTAAAACACTGCAAGAGAAAAACTTCCAGCCAAGAATCTTATATCCAAAAAGGCTGACATTCAAAAATGAGGGCAAGTTTAGAGTATTCACAAATAAACAGAAACTGAGAGAGTTTGTATACAAGAGACCAGTTTTACAGGAAACACTAAAGGGAGTACTACAGCCTGAAAAGAAAAAACAGGAGAGAAGGGCTTGGAAGAGAGTCTAGAAATAAAGATTATATCAGTAAATGAAACTGAAGTTGTAAAAGGAGAGTGAAAATAAGACATGATAGATAAAACCTAAAGGTCAAAATGGATAAATTAAGAAATGCCTTACAATAATAGCATTGAAAGTTACTGTAATTGTGGAATGGATATGAAAACATGAACAATCTATATGCTATCTACAAGAGACTCACTTTAGACCCAAGGATACCAATATATTGAAAATGACAGGCTGGAAAATATATTCCACATATGCAGCAATAAAAATGCTGGAGTAACTATACTTATATCAGATGAAACAAAATTTAAAAGTAAAACTTTCATTAGGGACAAAGAAGAACATTATGTATTAATAAAAGAAGCAATTCACCTGGAAGATAAAATAAGAAATTTATATGAACCTAACCAGGATGCTCCAAATTACATGAGGCAAATATTGTCAAACTGAATTGAGAAATAGATGTCTCTACAATAAAAGTTGGAAAACTTCAATACACCATTCTTAGCAATGGATAGAACATCTAGGCAGAGGAACAACAAATAAACAGAGAGCTTGAATAATAAGTTACATGGACTAATCCTAATAGACAGACACAGAGAACTGCACCTCCAAAAAGCAGGATATACATTCTTCTTAAGTGCTCATGGATCTTTCTCCAGGATAGACCATATGTTCAGTCACAAAGCAGACCTCAATAAATTCAGGGAGATCAAAATTATACAAAGCACTTTTTCTGATCATAATGGAATAAAGTTGGAAATCAACAACAGACAGAAAAAGGGAAAATTCACACATATATGGAGATTAAACAACACAGAAATAATCAGTTTGTCCAAGAAGAGATTATGAGATAAATCAATAAATATTTTGAGATGATTGAAAATGAGAACACAACATATAAGAACCTCTAAAATGCACCGAAGTCAGTACTGAGAGGGAAATTTATAATGTTCAATGCTTCCTATTAAAAAAGAAGAAAGACATAAAAACCAATGACCTAACTACACAGCTGGATGAACTACAGAAACAACAAACTATTCCCAAAGCAAGCAGAAGGAAAGAAATAACAAAGATCAGTGCAGAAATAAATGAACCAATAATTTTTAAAAAAACAATAAAGAAAACAAACAAAACCAAAAATTGGTTCTTCAAGAAGATAACAAAATCAACTAACCTCTAGCAAGATGGACAAAGAAAAAAAGAGAGAAGTTGTAAGTAAATAAAAGAAAAAAAAATGAAAATGGGGCATTACTACTGACCCCACAGAAATGAAAGCGATCATAGGATACTATGAACTAATGTATACCAACAAACTAGACAATGTAGATGAAATTAAAAAATTCCTAGGAACTTACAAACAACCTTCACTTACCCTAGAACATGGGTTCTTAACAAGGGGTCCTTGAGCTTGAATTTAAATTAAAAAAAAACAACACATTATTCTTGTGGGGATGTATTAGTGTGGGTGTGATATACTTATGAAATAATACACAGTATAGCATGGACTTAGTAAGGGGTCTGTGGTTTTCACCTGACTGACAAAAGGGTCTGTTGGATAGAAAAGTTTAATAACCCCTGCCAATAGAAATAGAAGAACTCAAAAAACCATTCACAAACTTACTTGGCAGGAGAGATACCATGATCACAAAGGAGTTTTCCCAGGGCAAGCATTATCCATAGCACTCTGGATATGCTGACCCCTTTGATTTCCCTAAACATGGGAAATTTAACTACATAATTTGTGGTAGTGAGAGACTGCATTTGCTTACTTCTTGGTAAAATAAACAAATTAAATAAATAAATAAATAAATAAATAAATAAATAAATAAATAAATAACCAATCACAAGTGAAAAACTTGAAACAGTCATCAAACAACTCCCCAAAATGAAAAGCCCAGGACCAGATAGTTTCACAGGTGAGTTCTACTAAGCATTCAAAGATGTAATACCAATCTTACTCAAACTTTTCCAAAAAATTAAACAAGAATGAATGATACTAACCTCATTCTGTGAAGCCAATACCACTCTAATACCAAAGCCAGATAAAGATATTAAGAAAAAGAAAATTATGGACCTATTTCCCTATTGAATACAGATGCAAAAATTATCAAAAATATACTTGTTAATTGAATCCAGCAACACATTAAAAGAAATATTCATCATGATTAAGTCGGTTTTACATCAGGCATACAAGGGTAGTTCAACACAAGAATATCAGTGTAATGCACCACATTAATAAATCAAAGAAGAAAAATCACATAAGCCTATCAATTGACACAATAAAGGCATTTGACAAAATACAGCATCCTTTCTTCATAAAAATACTGTAAAAGACAGGAATCAAAGGAAACTTTCTCACATGATAAAAGACATATGAAAAACACAAAGATAACATTGAACTCAATGATGATTTAGTGAAAGCTATCCATTGAGATCAGGAACAAGACAAGGGTGTCCACTGTCACCACTGTTGTTTAATATAGTGCTAGAGGTTCTAGCTAGTTCAATCAGGCAAGAAAAAAGAATAAAAGTCATCCAAATTGGAAAAGAAAAAGTAAAACTTTCACTATTCACAGATGATTTGATCCTATACATAGAAAATCCTTAAAATCCACAACAAAGCCCCTAAAGTATATAAAGGATTACTTCAAAGTGGCAGGATGCAATATTAATACACAAAAATCAGTAGTGTGTACATACAGTAGTAATGCAAAATTTGAGGAAGATGTCAGGAAAAAAATTCCATTTACATTAGTGACTAAAAGAATCAAATATTAAGAATAAACCTCAACAAGGATGTAAAACACTTGTATTCAGAAAACAACAGTGCATTGCTAAAAGAAAATTTTAAAAACCTAAATAATTAGTAGAATATTCTGTGCTCATGAATTGGAACACTAAATACCTTTAAGATGGCAATTCTACCCAAATTGATATAGAGGTTCAACACAATCCCAATAAACATTCCACCAGCATTTTTTAAAGAAATGTAAAACACAGTTATCAAATATATTTGGAAGGGTAAGGGGCCTGAATAGCCAGAAACATCTTTAAAAGGAAGAGCGATGTTGGAGGACTCTCACTTCCAGATTTTAAATCATATTACATAGGTATAGTGTAAAAACGGCATTGTACTGGCATAAAGATAGATAGGCCAGTGGGGCTGAATTGATGGTTCAGAAACAGAGCACCACATCTATAGTCAAGCAAATTTTGACAAGGCTGTCAAACCCACTCAGGCAGGGCAGAACAGTCTATTCAACAAATTGTGCTGCATAAACTAGATATCCATATCCAAAAGAAAGACAGAGGACCCCTTTCTCACACCTTATAAAAAATTTAACTCAAAGTGGATCAAAGGCCTAAATATAAAAGCTACTGCCTTAAAACTCTTAGAAGAAAATGTAGGGAAACATCTTCAAGGCCTGGTGGTAGGTAGTGGATTCTTAAACCTTACACTGACAACATGAGCAAAGAAAGAAAACATGGATAAATGGGACCTACTTAAAGACTTTTGTGATTCAAAGGACTTCATCAAGAATGTGAAAAGACCACCCACTCAATGGGAGAAAATATTTGGAAACCACCTATCCAATAAGGTTGATTTCCATGCTATATAAAGAGATCATACAACTCAACAATATAAAAGTAAGCAATCAATTTAAAAATGGGCAAAAGATTTTAGGCATTTCTCCAAAGAGGAAATACAAATGGCAAAAAAGCACATAAAAAATGTTCAATATCACTAGCTCTTAGGGAAATGCAAATCAAAATGACAATGAGATATCTCATACCATATTGAAAGGCCTTAATTAAATAACAAAAAGTACTGGAAAGGATGTGGAAAAATAACATTCCATCATTGTTGGTGGGAATGTAAAATGGTGCTGCCTTTGTGGAAGACAGTTTGTCAGTTCCTCAGGAAGCTAAATATAGAACTGCCACATTATCTATCAATTCCTTTACTAGGAATATATTCAGAAGAATTGAGAACTGTGACATCTGCACACCAATGTTCATAGCAGTGTTATTCCCCATTGCCAAAGGATAGAACCAACCCAAGTGTCCATCAACCAATAAATGCATAAACAAAATGTGGTATATACGTATGATGAAAGACTATGCTGCTATAAGAAATGAATTTGGGACACAGATGATAATATGGGTGATCCTTGAAGACATTCTGCTGAGTGAAATAAGCCTGTCACAAAGTACAAATATTGCATGGTTTCACTAACATGAACTAAATACAAAAAACAAATACATGGAGTTAAAACCTAAAGTATAGGTTATTAAGAGATAGGAGGAGGGCTGAAAAGAGATACTGATGCTTAATATATATGGAAGTTTTAACTAAATTGATTGTAAAAATGTGGAAATGGATAGAGCTGATGGTCACACATTATAATGAGTAGAATTAACACCGTTGGTTTATAAGTGGGATTGTGGCTGAAAAGGATATTCTAGGGATGTAAATTGTCAATTGAAAGACATCTAGAGAATAATCTAAGGACTGGATAATATAGAGAACTGAGAGGTGGGTGACAATTGTGGTTAATAGTACAAATACAAGATTGTCCTTCTATGAACATGAACAAATGTAAATCACTATTGCAAGGTGGCAAGAATATTGAGAAGCATAGGAAAAATACAATTAATGTAACCAACAGACTATATTTAACATCAATATTGTAATATTTTTGCATCAATGCCAAAGATTAGGGGGTATGAAAAATATATACCAAATGTATGCTATATTCCATAGTTCCTGTTAAAAGTCTGATGATATTACTGGTAAAAAGTCTGATGATATTGTCTCATAATCTGTAACTAACGTTCCACAACAATGTAGTGTGTTGGTGGAGGAGTGTTGCATAGGAATTCTGCACATGTGCATGATTGTTTTGTAAGTTCACAATTTCTCTAATAAAAAATATTTTTTAAAAGGGCTATAAGACTTGGCTTAGTTGAATCATGGAGAAAAGGTGGCCTACACTAAATGAAGTGGAAATGCCAGAACTGCTCTGATTTAATGTAGATGAAGAGGTAAAAAGCTTAGGGAGATTGGAATGTTAAGTGGATTTATTATGTGAGACATGTTTAACCACCCAGAAGTGCCCAGAGGATACAACTTTCACAACAGTGAGGAATAAATTTGTGATAGCACCATGTACCCTGAAGAGCTCTGTGGTCACTTTTCTCTGTAGGCCATATATTAGTGTGGAAAGTGCTGACACTGTATTTGGATCCACTGTATTTGGACCCTTGTGCCAAAAACAAGGGGGCATGGTAACTGTAATGGACAACACAGTCAAAGCAGTAATCAAAACAGTCTGACTCAGAGACATGGCATTGGCTAGTTGACCATGAAGTACTAAAAGTAAAATAAACAAGCAGTCTACTAAATTATTATGTGATCTATATAAGTAGAAGATTTCTAGGCCCAATGAACAAATGTCTAACTTGAATTAAAAAAGAGAGTCATGGCTCCTCAATCAATTCCCAGACTTAAGAAAGTTTAAGAGACTCAGAATTCATTGAATGAAGGGTAAGCCATGCTCCCTTGGGGAAGGGTACTGCACTTTGCTAAAAATTTAGGCTATTAATATTCCTTTTGGCATTCCCCAAAGGTACCTATGGCCTTTTACTAGGGTGGCTGAGCTTTGGGGAAAAGGAAATGATCAGACACTTCAGCAATACCTGGACAATGGCTCTGAACTGACACTAATTCCAGGAGACCCTAATCTTCACTGTGGTCCACCACTCAGAGTAGGGGCTTATGGGGATCAGGTGATTGATGAAGTTTTAGCTCAGGTCCATCTCACAGGGGGTCCAGTGGGCCCCCAAACCAATTCTGTGGTTACTTCCCCAATTCTAGGATGCATAATTGTAATAGACACACTCAATATGTAGCAAAATCCCCACTTTTGTTCCCTGACCTATTGAATGAGGGCTATTATGGTAGAAAGGCCAAGTGGAAGCCACTGGAACTGCCTTACTTAGAAAATACTAATTCAAAAGTAATACCACATTCCTGAAGGGATTACAGAGATTGGTGACAACATCAAGGACTTGAAGGATGTAGCAATATTTATTCCCACCATGTTCCCATTCAACTGTCATATTTGGCCCAATAACTCTTGAATAATTAAATGAATTATTATATATTTAACAAAGCAGTGACTCCAATTGCAACTGCTCTTCCAGATGTGATATCACTGCTTGAGCAAACAACATATCCACTGGTACCTAGTATATAGCTCTTGTTTTGGCAATATTTTCTGTGACATCTGTTAGTAAAAATGATAGGAAACAGTGTCCATTCAGCTGGCAAGTACAGCACTAAACTTTCAATGTAGTATCACAGGTTTATGTCAACTCTCCAGCCATATCTTATAATCTAGTCTATAGGAACAATAATCACTTTTCCATAGGACATCACACTGGTCCATTACGTTGATGAAATCATGCTGACTGGACCTAGAGATCAAATTGTAGCAACTACTATAGTCTTATTGATAATATATTTGCATGACAGAAGATGGGAAAGAAATCGAACAAAAATTCAGGGGCCTTTATCCTCAGTGAAATTTCTAGGCATCCAGTGCTGTGGAACATCAAGATATCCTTTGTATCTGGTCCTTCCTACATTAAAAAATGAGGCACAATGGTTAGTTGACTTCTATGAATTTTCAAGGAAATATATTCCTTACTTTGGGTTGCCACTCTAGCCCATTTAATAAGTGACCCTAAAAATTATAAAGTTGGGCATGCAAAATAGTATATGCAAGACCATGCCTGAGAAGACCCTGAAGACATAAACAAATTATAAAATTTGTCATATTCACTTAATAAAATCATATTTAGCTATAAAACTGAATGTAGTTATGATGCATGATGTGACATGGATGAACTTTGAAAACATCATGCTAATTGAAATAAACCAAATGCAAAGGACAAATATTGTATGATTGCATTTATATGAAATATATATCAAAGAAAGTTCATAGATACAGGAAGTAGATTAAAGGTTACAGGGACCCGGATAAGGAGAAATAGAGAGTTGTTGCTTAATGGGGAAAGAATTTATGGTTTGGGTGATGAAAATTTTTGATAATGAAAGCTGGTGATGTTAGCAAGACATTGTAAAATCAATTGCTTAAATTTGTAAACTTATGGTCAAAATGGCTAATCTTACGGTGCATATATGTTACCACAAGGAAGAAAAGGAAGAAAATAACTTGATTAAATATAAAATAAGTGACCTGGAATATAAATACTGTATGAATTAGAGGAGGTAAATGCTGAGCCTCATTAAGTTAATTAATTTATGTAACAAATGGAAATGTGTAAGCATTATTACATATAATACTATTACAATTCATTATGGATTTGGGGTTTAAGCTGGCTTATGAACCAGTGGAGAACCTGTTCATTCATTCACTTATTCCTTCATTGTTTCTTCCAAAAGAATTTGGAGTATATTTTCAAAGTAATTTTCAGGCATGGTACTAGACTCTGGAAATGGAGTCAAGATAGATATGGATCCTCTGCTTAGCAATACTTGGGTTAAAGGAGGACAATAAATACATAAGTGTATAAAATAAATATAGATTATTTCTATGCTAGATAGAAATTTAAAGAGGCCATTCTAATCACTAATATGAAGGTAGGGACCTAATTTACATAGAGCTACTTTTATCTGAGTGATGATGTTGCATTCAGACTGAGACTGAAGGATGAAAAGTTTCCAGCCATGCAAAGTACTAAGAAGAAATCACTACAGGAAAATGTCATAGCAGGGGCAATGTCATGAGGTGGAAAAAGCACTTATCCTTTTGAAGGAACAAACCTGAGCATGTGAAAGAAAGTTGGCTATGAAAAGGAGAAATAGGCAAAAGGAATTTCTCAGGGAGCCTTGAAGGCCATGAAGGTTTGAATTTTATTCACAGCCTCCCTATATGTAAAGGGGGGATAATGGTGTGATGGGGTGGGAGCAGGGCAGAAGGAAAAGGATGAGCAAGGTAGTTCATGGACAAGTGAATACAGCAGCTGGTCTGTAGAGGGCAACTGTGTTGGAAACAGGAGATATGGCTGGAGTCCAACATTCAGGCTACATTATGAATGGCTAAATTTAGCTTCAACTTACATTTCCTGTAAGCAATAGTGCATTTTTGATTATTTTTCAGAAGAATAACTTTTTGAAATAAAAACTGTCCTACATATTAGAGTAGGGAATGGAAAAACATGTAAAATGTAAT
>JAQZBX010104142.1:0-10981 GCA_029593785.1 Cabassous unicinctus | reverse complement strand
AAATCTTGATTTTTATGAACAATAAAAAAAAAAGAATAACTTTGAGGATTTTTGAGTAGCACTACTGAATGCTTATGATATGGGTAATTTTAGACTTCTGGATAGGGCATTTGCCTAGAAAAGGATCAGGATTCATTTGGAAACAGTTATTATAGATAATGAAAACCAAAACTGCTCCCAACTTTTACAAACAAGTTGCACTCCATACATCCATTCTACATATTAGAATCAAATATGACAGTCCTATAGATGACATGCATTGTCATGTGAGTTGTTTTTATGTAGGTTAAAAATGGTTGACTATTAACTTATTTATTCATAAGTTCCATTGATTGTACCATCTAAACAACTTTTATATTTGTTACTACTCTTCATCTTCTTTCCTTCTTTCCTTGTTTCCTTCTTCTCTCCCTCCCTACACGTATGTGTATGGAGTATTATCAGGAATCAAAAACTGTGTTAAGCACTAGGGATACAATGGTAAATCAAACACTTATGCAGTATTCATGGAGTTTAGAATCTATCGAGGTAGATATTTTAAACAAAAACTCAGAGATATAATATTTAAGTATATTTGTGAAAAGCAGTACAAAGAAAATACATAAGGTACTATGAGAGCTAAGATCAACATGTCTGCTCATATGGGCACACAGAGGAGATAGCTTCCTATTTGGTGAAATAGCACATTTCCTTTTGAACTGTGTTCCCTGGAGATAGAATAAAATGAAACATCATCTTCACAATAGGCCCTGACTTGGACAAATTCCTTTGTGTCATCATGTCATCCCCCGTGTCTTCCATTTTCTAGAATAAGTAATTCCAGTTGTGGAAAAAAGGTAGGGAGCTTAAACTATACTCTAGACTTTATAGAGAAGATGCCCATTTTTCAGTGTTATGACCCCTAAATAACTGCCTGTTGCCAATGTTCCTGTTCAAGTGTAATGATTGTGGTGTCATAATATTTGGAGTCCTGGACTTTGTGTTTCTAGGTCATATTTTAAACTTCATGGATTTATTGTGTTATGCTTGTAGGCACCCCAAAACCATGATCTGACTGAGTTATAGCCACTCCATCTACACCTATGTACACAGTTGTTTGGCTTGAAAAAGGATAGAATACTTTTCAAACTGACATGGACCTTATGTAGGAATGTCACTCTCCTGATGACAAGGCAGAAATTATTCAGGAAAAATGGACCAACCAGAGAAAGCCAGTCAACCTGTCTTTGAGTTTAGCAGCAGCTGCCCCTGTGGAGGCCAAGCACTCCAGAAAACCTAGGCCACGTCTCAGCCTCCTCTCAGCAACTCACCCGAGCTGCAGCCATTGCTAAATACTCTGGGCATACTGCACCCAGTGTATACACTCACAGCTGGACACAGAGATCCTGGTGCCTAGAGTGGGGAGAACAAAAGGCACCCTGACCACATCCAGCTTTCCCATCACATCCCAGGTGAACCTGTCTAGACTAAGGCTTCAGCTCTATGGGGTTGGTCAGAAAAGGGGT
Source organism: Cabassous unicinctus (assembly GCA_029593785.1). NCBI lineage: Eukaryota > Metazoa > Chordata > Mammalia > Cingulata > Chlamyphoridae > Cabassous > Cabassous unicinctus. The sequence goes on along the minus strand of JAQZBX010104142.1, from coordinate 9,476 downwards.
GAGCTAGGCCTAGTCAGGACATGTGAGCGACAGAGAAGCCAGAATGGGAGTAGTTGGGATTGTTGGCCAGAGATTAAAGGGCAGGGACAGAGTCAGAAGATGATTGGCTAACGAAATAAGTGGATCTGCCCTCCCTAATGTGTTAGCTACAAGGAATGAGAGGTGTACAAAACCTGTAGAAATTGAGTGATATGGTCCAACAGTATTCAATGAGAGGCCCAGACTTCCATCTCAGGCCCAGCTTCACAAGCTCCAGCAACCTCCTCTGGCCCTGCCTCCATCCTCATTTTCTCTGCTTTCTTAGCCCCAGTCAGTAACTCGTTCTCAACTGCCTCCTCAGCCTCAATTCCACAGGCTTCAGCCTCTGCTTTGGCCCTGGTCCTGAAGCCCCACAGCCCACTCTGTCCCCTGGTCTTGACTACATCCTCAGCCATAGCCTCATAGTTCCCTTTGGTTCCAGGTCTACAGGACTTGCACAGTCTGGCCACCCCAAGGGAAGGAAAAAAATTCAATAAATGTTTTTGAAGGCAAGAAGAGAGAAAAAGAAAAGGACTGTAAAGTACTTGAAATATTTTTTTGGTTAACACATTTCTGTTTCTTTGAATACAAACCTCTGTGGGACTGGACTCTGAGGTCCACAGCTGGACTTCATATGAGTTATATCGTTTATGCCACAGCATGAGATGGAATCATGGTGTCTTACAGAAAGACTTTTTTTCACTTTAACTATGCCACATACCTGTCTCACTGCCCAGATCATTTCTCTACTCCATATGCACACTTCTCTTGGTAGCAGATTGAAGGGAATATAATGGTACCAGGAAAATTTCTTTCACCAGATATAGCATAAGAAGAATAAGTGTCAATTGGAAGAGCACTATTTATTCTAGTCTGTTCTTCTTACATTTTTATTTGTACCCCTTCCTAAACTGTGCATGTATAACTTGGCAAGTGCCTGTTGTATCTTCTGATTTGCATTAAAGATTTAAAAGCACCTCTTCAAACTTTACACTTATGCATATGCAATCCTTTAAATGACAGTTCTCCATTCTTTTTCTATAGATAGAAATATTTTTTCATGAAGCTTCCCATTTTCTAAGAGATTAAAAATCCAATTAACTTTCCAGAAAATATAGTTAATTCTTCAAATTTTACTACAATACTTGACTCTGCAAATACAGGTGCCAAAGACAAAGCTGAACGAGATGGGAGCAGGGGTGAAAATAGCAATGATGTTCTCTAGGCATCCTGATGAGATCCTTATTCACCCAGTCCATTCTGCACTGGAGACTGCATGCTCATGGGGTTCAAAAGTCCCAATACTGTATATTCCCATTTCCATTCCTGTTAAGAGACAAGGGATTTCATGATTCTGCATTATTTCATATTCTTTGCCTGTGATCCTGGATTTGTAGAGTAAACTCCAGGACAGTACGATGTGTCTTGGAAACTCCCAGTGGTCTTATTGGCCAACACTGCAGTGTATCCTATGACAATTCCACTTTTCTAAGTACAGCTACTCTGCCCTCCTCCTCCTCTGACCATCTGACCCATAATGACTACAAGTCACATTTTCAAACTTCTGCCCCAGTTCAGCTGGTTAATACATGCTATTTACCTTTTAAATTCAGCTTGATATAGAATTACTACCCGAGATTTTATGTTCCACCAAATAAGATTTTTATATTACTACCTAACCAGAAAATCCCAGTTCAATAAGACTTTCTTAGGGCTGAGCTACAAAAATGTCATCTTAGTTCAAATTCTCCACCTTGAAAGAAATATGCAGAAAGGTTCTATAGGTAGTTGTTCATCTGACAGTGATTTATTTACATCAAAATTAGTTTGTAAAGTTATTAGTAAATTTTAAAAATTCATTTCAGGAAGTAAGAATGCAACAGTCTTTAGAGCTATGCTTTTGCGTAAGAAAAAGCTTATCAAATCATGTTTTCTCTTTAAAAGGAAGGTAGGGAAGAAAGAAGGAAACTGACATTTATTGAGCACTTATTATGTGTGAATAGTGTGCTGGATGTTTTTCACAGACATTAATAACCTCACAATCATATTTAATTTCATAGCAACCCTCTGAGGTAGCTATTATGCCCCTCTTTTAAAATACATTTTATTTTTAGAATAGTTTTAGATTACAGAAAAGTTACATTGAAAGTATAGGAGATTCCCATATAACCCATCCCTTTCCCTTCCCACATTTTCCCATATTAATAACATCTTACATTAGTGTGGTACATTTATTACAATTCATGAACCAGTGTTGAAGCATTGTTACTAACCAAGGTCTATAGTTTACATTATGGTTTACACTTTGTACGGTTTTATAAGTTTTGACAAAATGTATACTGGCCTGTATCTGCCTTTGCAATATCATGCAGAACAATTCCAATACCTTAAAAATTCCCTATGTTCCACCTATTCTTCCCTCCACCACCCGTCAGAACCTCTAGTAACCACTATCTTTATATCAATGTTGCAAGTTCTTCTATTACTACAATACTAGTAAGTCTACTTTGGTCTGTGGTTGCATTTCCACACTATATATGTTCATTCTTCAATTTTGAGGCTTTTGGAATGATGCCTGCTCTGCTTCAGATTGAGAGGGTGTTTATATCTTATGGAGCAGATGGAAGTAACTGTTTTCCTTGCAGTTGTAGATACTCTTTGTTTTCTGGGGTGTGATTTGTCCATCATCATCATTTTGTTAGTTGACCTGGGTGAGTCTGATGAACTGGAGAGTAGGTATTGACTGCAACTCTGCTGAGATTCAGGGCTCAACCAGCATATGAGCAGACCAAAGATTTAAGTCTCTGGGACACATATTTAATGTATATAGTGCTAATTATAGGTTCAAATAAAAGGGGTAGAAAAATTAAGAGTCGGGAAATTATAAATGAGTCTAACTCTGTTATATTGTGGAAACAGATTTTCATATATTCCAGAGTAAGGACCACTGATTGGGTGCTAATTTCATGAGACTGTGTGTCTTGCCTAGAGTATCCAACATTTCTAGAGCCCTCAGGATCACCCTTATAATGAGGTTTTGTTTATTGTGCCAGTAACTGAGATCTGCCTGAGAGGTGCATAAGTGTAACCTCTGAAATGACCTCCCAACTCACTTTGAAATCTCTCAGCCATAAAAACTCTTCTCATATTTAATGTTTCCCCCTTTTGGTCAAGGTCTTTTCCCAAATGAATCACTAGTTGACTCTTGGTAATAATCCCTCAGTGCCAGGAAGCCTTATCCCCAGGAGTCATATCTCATGTTGGGGGAAAGGTAGTGAGTTTATTTGCTGCGTTTGGCTTAGAGAGAGGCCACATTTGAGTAAAAAGGAGGTTTTCATGAGGTAACTCTTAGGCATTAGTTGTTATTAGGCTAAGTTTCACTCTTATGAATAAGGCTCATAGGTACAAGCGTTAATATAGAAGGCTTGGCATATTGTCTATTTTCTTTTATTAGGTACTGCTTATATGCTCCAGAGATTTTAGCTGCTCTATTTGAGAAAGCAGCAGAACTCCCCAGGATGGGAGTTTGATATTTTGTTGGTTATTGTGTGGGTCTCCATCCACGGAGAAAACACCCTATGATGACATAAATACCTTCATTTTCCATAGTGATATGCCCCAGGTGCACCTATTCCCACATATCCCCCTACCACTGGCCCTCTGAACTAGTGACATTTCCCTTCCATAGATCCTGCAAGAACACTCCCACCATTGTATTCTCAACCACAGTCCTCAGCCTCCCCAGAGTTCAACAAGCTAAGCGATCACCTCTTCCTTCATCCAGCCCTCCTCTGAGTCCCATGGATTACACAACCCAACCCCCTTTCCACTCACACTCACACTCCAGCACCGTCAACCCCACTCATATCACTGCACCACCATCACCACGTCCACTCCCAAATCTGCCATCATCCACCTTATCGTAGATTCTGCCCAGATTGAGCACCGTTTTACCATTCTCTACTCCCTTTCTATTTCCTGGTAACCTATCTTCTAGACTCAACCTCTGTGAGTCTGCTCAATATGCTTAGTTCATATCGGTGAGATTATGCAATATTTGTCCTTTAGTAACTGACTTTCTTCATTCAACATAAGGTCTTAGAGGTTCATCCATGTTGTCGCATGTGTCAATACTTCATTCCTTCTTACAGCTGAGTAATATTTCGTCGTATCTATTTACCACATTTTCTTTATTCATTGATCTGTTGATGGACACTTGGGTTGCTTCCATCTTTTGCATTAATGCTCCACGTTTACATATGAGGACCTAAAGTAGGAAAGGTTCAGTGATTTGCCTAAGGTCACACAGCAAGTGGCAATGCTGCTTTTGAACCTAGTTCTGTCTGATTCCAAAGCCTCTGCCATTTCCACCACACTATGCTGCCTCCTTATTTCTTGGGCATAAGCAGTTTTCCAGCTTCTAATTAACTTTATAGTATGACTAAATATCAACCTTCTTGCTTATTTTGTTTCTTTCTTAGGTCTGGATTTATCCTTATGTTTATTGCTCAACTGCTGTCTATTTCTGTAGAACATCAGTGGCAGATTTAGGCCAGGTGCACCAATGTCAAACAATCACTTGTCTCATGATTCTCGGTAGCTTGTCTTCTTTTTCATTAGCCCAAGAACCCCTATAAACTACGTCTACTATACTTACTTTAAAATCTTTCTCTGTTTCTCATTCTCAAAAGAACCTGTAAAGGAAATCTTAGGAGAAGTCAGTCAATGAAATTGCAGAAGAAGATCCATCTTTATTAAGTCTATTATTATAATAACAGCCAGTACTGGAGTCATTAAATCAGCAAAACATAGAAACATATTCCTGGAACTGGAAGGCAGTTGAGAGATCATTTCCAAGGAAGGTAAATAGGTTTCACCTTGCATGCTGACTCTGACAGTCTGGTAGCAGCTGCCTGGATTGCTGAATTAAGCATTGCTAGGTCTTATCTCTGGGCTCAGGCAAAAGGTGGCCATGATCCATTGTGAGTATTTGCTGTGATTGAAGAGAAGCTAGTGGAAGCATGTTTTCTCCATATATACCTTTTATCAATTTATTTTAATACCCTTCAATTTCCAGATACATAAACTGATACCTAGAAAGGGGAAATGAGATCCAGAAAGAATTGACTTACTGATGATTACACAGCAAGTTGGTGGCAGAGTCAGAACTAGAACTTGATCTCCTGCTTCATACCCTGATGCTCTTTCCACTTGACTATACTGTCTCTAGTCATACACTTTCCTAATTTGAACATAAAGTCAAGCATTAGATTCTCTCTCAGCCATTTGAATGAATTTACTACCTAGGTGCTCCCCAAATTCCTTAATCTTTTCTTACATCTCCAGAGGAATATCTGAGGTTTGTTTCTTCTGCTAAAACATAGAATCAAGTATCATTTGCAGGGACTGAGATGGAGAATCTCACTTAGATGATAAGATTCAGTATGCTTTTATTTCCAATAAAATATCTCTCTTAGAATTGCCTTGTATTTAACATCACTTGTATCCCCCCTACCCTAGAGTTTTATGGCTTCTTCTCATAGACCTAGAATATTTGAATGGATCTGTATCTCATAACTTTGAGTTGCATTCCCTTTCTTTATTTTGTTAGCAATCTTTTCAGTCCTGCCTCTGTTAAAACTGCAATGGCTATTACACTCTCCTTTTAGCCTACTTTGCCCTCCTTCTCACCTCTATGAAGGCTTCCTTAACACATTTAAAGAGATTCGGATTTCATTTAAACCTCAGTCTGGGCATGTAAACCCATATTCATATTCTTCTTAGCTTCATACTGAACAAGGAATGCACTGATTTAATTAAAGTTACATCATGTCTGATTTTCATGCAATTGTTTATGTAGTTTGATCTGAATTTTGCTAGTCTAAACTTACAATATAAGATAATATTCATCTAAACTAATATTCAGCTAATCTAAACTAATATAATCTAACCTATACTTACATTTGTATTATACTACCACTCCTACTGAAGATCGTTTCCTCCAAGAGCTACTTTTTCTCTTGCCTGGAAATGTTCTATTAAATGTTTTGTTTAGGTATAAGTCTCCATTCGAGACCCATTTCCATCTTCAAAGCCAGTAAAGGCCAGTGGAGTCTTTCTCATGATGCCATCTATCTGGTTCTGACTCTTCTACTTTCCTCTTTCCCATTTAAGGACCCTTGAGATTACATTAGACCCACCTGGATAAACCAGGAATAATCTCCCCATTTCAAGATCTTTAATATAGTTACAACTGCAAAGTCTCTTTTCTGTGTAAGATAACATATTTACAAGTTCTGGAATATAGGACATGGAGATCTTTGAGGGGTCATTATGGCATCTATCACAATCACTATTAGGACATAGGGTAATGTACCTATGAAGTCACACATATCTATTTCTCCAGCACTGAAAAAAATGTTAGAGATTGCAACTGGATTCAGAATAGCTATAACATTTCAAGAAACCTACTTGCTATATACCTATGGAAACATACTTGACTTCATTTTAGTTCTTTTTAGTTGAGTGAAAGGAATTCCTTTCAGCTAAAACACATATATCATCTGTCTTAGCATTACCATTAAGTAATATATTCAGAGCTTGGCAAAAACACATCCCAATGACATCGGAAAAATCTGTTTCCACCTACTTGCTTTAGACATGTCACTGTGCCAATGAACACATTAAATGTGATTAATTTCTTTGAAGACAGAAGTTGGAATTTCTTATCAGCAAGGCCTGAATGAATAAAAAATATTTGAACAAAATATTAGCCTTTTAATTCATTCTGGCAAAGAAAGAAATTGCATTTAACCTTATCTATATACAATTAACAATTTATCTTTATGTTGACTAAGTTATTGTATGTTTTGATTCCCCATATATAATATCATAGAGACCATTTCTGAAAGAACATTATGATTTACTTTGTTAAACTTATTGCTTCTATGGTGAGGCAAAAACCTACCTCTTTCTCCTTTTGCTTTTGTTTCCTCTATATAATCAAAGGACCTAGAGCTGAAGTATGACAGCAGGAATCACAGAGTTTTCCCATGATACCAGCACCATAGCAAGCATTTATCGACTGAGTATTTATTGACTACTTGCTTGATCAACTGATTCATTTATTCAGAATACTTATGGGTTACTAATTCTAAATGCCAAACACTATGTAAGGAAGGGAGGATGGGAGAGAAAACAGAAACAATCACTGTTTGATTCCCTGTGAGACTTACAGTCCTCAAAGGAGATGCTGGAAATTTCCTTGGTGGTGTTTCTGGTGACCAAAATGACCAACAGTTGATGGCATGTTATGGCCCATTCATTAACTGCCCACTCCAAATAACAAGAAAAAATAACATTGAGTGTACTCAGGCTAGTTTTGTCAACGAGTGTAGCCAAACCATTTTTGACCAGCTAGATTTTATAACAAACCTGTCCCATCTATCTGGCCATGGGAGTTATTTTAGATCTCAACACAGGAAAAAGAATTTTCCTAAAATACAATAATGGATTGGTGGACCAAACAAATGATATTTTAGGAAATATCTGAGTGACCACGTGTTTCTAAACAACACAAAGGGAAAAGGTAAATTGCTACTAGTTATCTGAATATGACCTCAGCTCTCACACAGTGTCATACCGTAGAGGCTGCTTTCAGAATCAAAATGCCCTGAGACTCTGGAGGAGAAAACTGAAGCCTTCATTTTGCTCATTAAAGTTCTTTAAGGCTCTCTATTACCATAGCAAACTTATATGTAGTTGTTCAGGCAGTTTTTCTGAAAAAAAAAAAAAAAATCAATTTAGCTGTGAAGGAGGTCTGCCCATATCCCTCCCTTGTCAGTTCTACCCTATCTCATTCTACTTAGTTGCATATATTGGAGTCTTACCACGTGTCAGTGTGACATCAAAATAATTGGTTGAAAAGCAGAAAATGACATTGATAGACATTATATAACCAGTTACATTATTTTTTTCCTGAATTTATTTAAGTTCATAGCTAAATTGACCTGTTTTACACTCAGGTGCATATACTGCTGTAATGTCTTTATTTCTAGTCAGTTAGTAAAATCAAGTTTTAATGATAACTGAATAATATTGATCAAATTCTTGTATACTCCAAATTGAAATCAGGTAAGTATGAAGGATCACCAACTACTTCCATCACACAGAAAATGTAGTTATGCTTTTTGATGCCTTGTGACCAGAAATATATAATGTATTCCTAGGTAATCTTCTCTTATCTTCTGTGAGAATTTTATCTACTAATTCTGAATTTTCTTTAATACCTTAAGTCAATTGAGATTCAAACTAGTTCTCACACTAGTGCCTGGGAGTCAGCAGATCACATCCAGTCAAGGCTGCCTATAAAAGCAGTGAACATGTAGGTGGCCCTGGGGTGATCTGAAATGACCATTACTAAAAGAAGTTTATATTCTTGTTCATGCTCCATTCTCCATGCTAATGGAATTACATAAAGAAAAAGCACAAGTAAATTAAGTAAACCAGAGGTTGGCAAATTATGGCCTGTGCGCTGTTTGTATGGCTCTTGGGTTAAGAAGTTGTTTTAAATATTTTTAAAGTGCTGTGAAGAAGAAGAAGGAGGAGGAGGAGGAGGAGGAGGGAGGAGAAGGAGGAAGAGGAAGAGGAGGAGAAGTAGGGGAAGGAGAAGGGTAAAAGCCACCCATAGCAGCAGCAGCAACAGAGGCCATATGTCCCCCAAAGGATAAACTATTTACATTCTGGTCCTTTACAGAAAGAAGTTTGCTGGGCCCTGAAGTAATCAGAAGTAAGAGGAAGAGCAGCACTTGGTCAAATTAACTCTGCTTAAGGGAAAGATATTGGGAGGAATTTTTGTTGAATTTGTGCCACTGGCAAAGCGAGGAGGATGTCATGAGCACAACTGGGGTTCAGTATGCAAGAATTAGCTTGAGTCTGCTGTCTCGAGACTGAGATTCTGTGCACTGAAGCCTACCTTTTCTTCCACTGACGTGGGTTAAGTTAGTGTAGAAATTATACAGTTATAAATACAAATTATCTCACATGTTCCACACTTTGGCATCACTGTCTGGAAGGAACCATGAATGGGAAAAAGACAGAAATTCACTCTTTCTACACTGCATAATTTACCTGTAATGAGGGCATTTCAAGCAGCCTACTGCTTAGATTGTGGAATAAGTATGCTTCAAAACCTCAAGGCCCTTCCAACATAAAAATAATTGAAACCTCTCTTTATAAAAGCATACATAAAATGGAAATATACATAACCAAAAAAATTGAGATGTATGGATTTTACTAAAATTGATTAATATATAAAGATCTTTTAGGAAACAATAAGAAAAATACAAATATCTCTGTATCATGGGAAGATGGTGGAGTAGTGAACTTCAGGATTCAGTTCTTCCATCAGAATAACTATTAAACAGGCAGGAATTGTCTGAAACAACAATTTTGAAACT